>JAJHJA010000021.1:0-268203 GCA_021202915.1 Heliconius himera | reverse complement strand
TAATAACAATCGATATTTTTTTTATAGTATTGACATATGTTTACATAAGACTTGTACAGTAAAATATAAAAAGTGGTATTAGGGTGACTGCTAATACATAATTTATAGCATCGAGAAGTGTTGTAAAAAATAGGCTGGGATAGAGAGAAGGTATTTGCTGGCCACCTGGGCGAGAGCGGCGTTAGCATTGTATTGTAATGTGAGGCGTCCAGCGACGGCTCTGGCTCGTCGCCATAGGGCCTGGAAAAACATAAACGATTGTTAAAGAAGGCAAATTAATGAATTATTTAGCGTAGGCGCGAGAGCACGCCTTAAGTCCACATAGTCGATACAAACGTGACCGTTTACAGAGTACTGATCTAATGATATAAATATGTTTACTATCGTATTGATAACAATTCGATACAACAACAAAGCCATCGTCGTATGCGCGTTTAAATCTAAATTTATTGAAAGTGGACATTATGAAGTGTGAACAGCAGCTTATCTGTAAACAATTGTAATAAATTTAAATAAATACATGGCGATGTCTCCTCTGACAGTCGCCCTCATTACTATGGATCTATAAACACCCAAATAGTCGGGTCGAGTGCTTTCTGACTGTTGTGTTTGTTTTTCAGAGATAGAGTCGACATTCGAGCGCCCGCGACTCCAAGGTGACGAATACTTGCTCGGAGGTGAGCAGTGATTGACGCGTCGATCGCATCTGAATAATGCGGCGCGGGCGAACTGTTTTCATGAATACCATGAATACCTAACGCCGAGCCGAGAGCCGAGTCTACTTCGGCAGTTTATCTGAGAAATTAATCGAGAATAATATCGTTTATAGTTGGTTTAATATGGTCAATACATTATTAAGTCAGTTCTGACCTTGGTGTCCAAGGTTTCCTGACAAAGAGTGCGTACTGCCGCATGCCGTTCTCTTCGCCTGACGCCGGGCTCTGCTCGGGCGGCAGCTACTTTGGATTCCGTGTCGCAGTGTTCGACGAGTTATTACCGAGAGTGTCGATTGTGATTCCGCGGGCGACGCGACCGCTGCGCATACGCAAGCAGACAGTCTACGTTAGAAAACTATACGTGCCCGGAGATACGTGCGCCGTGGACACCGCCTGGCAACGTCGCGGCAACAGCACGGCCACTCGGCAACGAACTGATAAAATAAGATACAATCTGAGTACCCAAATGAGGTCTTAACTGTTTACTTGCCAGCCGTATCAGCGACGCCGTAAAGACGACGCCATTCTCGTAAAGAAGTCGCGATATGCTTCTGATTATTATGATTGATATTTGCGATTCTTTCTTTCATTTTTGAAACAGTAGCAAAACGAAATGTCTTGCATTTAAAATGTAAACTTGTCGAGTTTAGGCAAAGCTTGGTGAAGGCTATTGCATTATGTATAGGTATATGTATAAATAAACGTTTTTACTGTATGTGAATCATACTAATGATATTAGTCGTTTAATGAAACCGTACTGTCATGTCATGTCATAATATCATGTCGTGCATTACAAAAACACAACTTTTAGTCGAAACCACAAGTCATAAAAAAATATACTCCAACGTCAAAAGAACTAAATCAGAAAAAAGAGTTTTTGTGTCGTGCTCACAATAGACAAAAAATGATTTGAAATATTCTTACTTTAGGTACTTAAATTACGTTTATAAAATAATTTACATAAACATAGGTAATAAATAGTTGAATCCGTCTCGAACCAATCAAATGCAATCGAATTTCTTGAGATCGGGCGGTACTTGTAAAAAGGAATGATAGTGTAAACACTGAGTCCCCTCTGCCTGCCATGCGGGATACAGCGTGAAGCTCAAACCTTATTTAAATTTAGCTGCTTAAAAATATACAATATTAATTTAATATTTCAAACTCTGTATGTACAAAGTAGTACAGGAGGTGGTCGCTGCGGCCGAGGTTACTGGCTGTCACTGCGCATCGCGCATGTCCATCACGTCGCATCTCGACGGTCACTGTTATTTCCTTTTATTTTAGCAGGAATATATATTACGTGGAGAAATGGATAAATATGCTCGTATTTTCAATAGAATTTGTATCTATTCCTATTACTGTCTATTCAAGAGGATAGTTCAATATCCCGAGATCACCATTCGTTCAATTTCAATACTATCTTTAAAGTAACCTTTGCGCCTATATTTTCAATACAATTTTTAAATATTCGCCTCGTATATATATTCTCCAAAAATTATACTAACCAAAGTGAAAACCTCATCTTTTTAAGTCGTTTAATGAGAAGTCGTGTGCAAACGCGTGTAAAAAAATATAAGGTCAACATAACAGTTATTAAAGAATTAAAACAAACAATTTATATTTCCATTTCTTCGCTCTGGTGTCGAGGTTAAGCGCGGCGTTGAGTTCTGCCACTCAACACGCAATGCCTCTAGAATTCGGCAGAAAGTGGGGAACGGAGTGTCTTAACACCAGGTTCCCTCTGCCTACCCTGCTGTGTGCGGGATACAGTGTGAAGCTGATTTTAAAACAAACAAATATGTCCTTAGCTAATACCTATACGTACATTTCACGGTATGACATTAAGTATTTTTTAGCAAAAGGCCTCTCCGTCTTATTATCAATATGATACTTTTGATATTCAGAAATGTACAAAATAAAAAAAGTACACGTGTAGCGTTAATACTATTATTTTCGGTAAAAATTTGTTATATACAAAATATTAAAGATTTTTTTAACTAGCAGAGAACTTTTTTTTAACTAGAACGCAAAGGGAACCTGGGAATGTAGTGTTAAGACACTCCGTTCCCATTAAAACACTTCCGTTTTCCACTCACCGCCGAATTCTGGAGACATTGCGTGTTGAGTGGCGGCACCCAACACGCACCGTCTCCAGAATATTTTTCATTATAATTTTAGCTTACAAAAGCTAACTTGAACTCGATGACGCCGCTTATCTTCAATCTTGCAATCTTGTCCTCAACATAAGCAACTTCAAACAAAATAAGTAACTAAATATTTACATTAATACCGTGTTATTATAGTTATAGTTGCTGTAGAAGTTGAGTAGTTTAGTTTATCTCGCCGCCGCCGCTCGTCAGCGGTCACGTCGCTATCGCTCTGGCGCCGGAGTGCGCACTCATGCAAATGTTTTTGACAGACCACGTGTCTCTTTGTACGCCGCGAAATTATTTATTTTAAAACTGGTGGCCACTACGCGGCTTCGCCCGTTGCTTTTTTAATCTGCTTCACGGTGATCAACCAAAGGATAAATATTTAATTATCATTTTTTAGCGGCGTTGAGTTCTGCCACTCAACACGCAATGCCTCCAGAATACGGCAGAAAGTGGGGAACGGAGTGTCTTAACACTAGGTTCCCTCTGCCTACCCTGCTGTGTGCGGGATGCAGCGTGAAGCTAATTTAATTTTTAATTTAATTTTTTAGATTGTACCGCGATATTGCCCGCTGCTGATCACTCATCTACTCCCACAAGTTGACTGAGAGAGTCCCTTATAGAAATTTCCCTAAAATGTTTTAGTGCGCTAAAGAATAGAAACCCTTACTCATTATTTACCACTTTACTGCTGCACCATTTTTTTTCTATTAATTTCTATTGCAATTTGCTTCTTAATATCGCTATCAATATTTATAAATGTATACTCCCCAAAGAGCAGAGGGATATGATCGACAACTAGTGATAAAATTAATTAAAGATAATAACAACTTTACACACAGTAATACGTAGGTGGTGTAGAAATAAATTATGTTTAAAAATAGGGTAAGAGTCCATTTAAACTGATTACGTACTTTATTAACGTAGAGTACTTTTGTTTAAATTTATTTAGTTGTTTTTAAATAATATCTCAAAAGATTAGAAATTACGGTATAACAACAATTTAGATAACCACACTAAAATAACCATGTTTTCCTGGGTACACTTAAATAACATTTAATAAAAAAGCAATAGAGGCCAATCGTGGCGTAGGGGCGCAATGTGTGACTATAAACGCGACTAGTTGTGGGTTCGATCCCCACTCGACCAAATATAATAAATAGATAATGAAATAAATTTATTTAAATTTATATTTCTATTTCTTCTCTGGCTCTAGCGTCGAGGCAAAACGCGGCGTTAAGTTCCGACACTCCAATCGCAATGTCTCCAGAATTTGTCGGAAACTGGCGAACGGAGTGTATTAACACTAGGGTCCCTCTGCCTACCCTGCTGTGTGCGGGATACAGAGTGAACCTGATTTGATTTGATTTAATATATTCATTTCTTCCCTTTGGTAAAGAGGCAAAACGTGGAGTTGAGTTCCACCACTCAATAAATAATGCCCCGAAAATTGCGCGGAAAGCGGGAAAAACTGTGTCTTAACACTAGATTTCTTATGCATTCTTTGCTATGTGCGGAATATTAGGGATAGCGTAAAGCTGAAAAAGAAAACTTAAATTACTGTTTACTTATGTTTATACTTCTATATATAAAAATAAAATTAAAGAGTCTGTCTTTGACTTCAATATAACTGTGTTTTTTCAAGTGCGTATAGTTATTTACACGATTAAAAACACAATTAAATAATTTTAACAATTTTATCTCTCTTTCCATTTATCCGGGCGAACCTCCGGACTAGCTGAAGCGATTATTATGGGGCTAGCACTGAAAGATAGGGGGATTGTGGAGCAACATAAAGATCATTTCTATACTATAAAAAAGTTATATCAATTTAAAATATATTGTGTGCCAAAATAGCTACTTCCTAAAACAGTTATATTTTACAACTGTTTTATTGAATTGGCTAAATCTTTATTTTTCAATGTTTTATTGTTTGTAAATTATTATTTGTATAATGATAAAAAGAACTCGTGATTGTATGATTATAAAATAGATAGAGATCTAGGATTCTCCAATGTTAATTGACACTCTCTCAAGTAGTTACTTTATTTATGTAGAAAAAAACTACACTTAAAGTTTGCTCACAGTTACTGTTGTGAAATAAAAGTACAATAATCAAAATAATTCCCAAAACACTTAAATTACAATTTATTTATTGCATAACCAAATTAAAATAATTAATTTATTTTTAGGGTTCTATACCTCAAATGGAAAAATACGGAACCCTTATAGGATCAGTTTGTTGTCCGTGTGGCCGTCTGTCAAGATCGTTTTACCTGAATTTGCGTTGAGGTATCAATTTTAAATTAATATCAAATATTTAGGTTTACAGTTCCTTGGAACAAAGAAGTTAAACTGCTAACACAACGCAGTCAAAAGATATGAGCATTTTGTATCAATTTTAAATTAATATCAAATATTCAGGTTTATTTACAGTTCCTTGGAACAAAGAAATTAAGCTGCTAACACAACGCAGTCAAAAGATATGAACATTTTGTATGAAACGTGACGTAGACTTATAATTGTGAAATTTAGGACGAAGTAAGATCTTACAATATAGTAAAAAAACCGAATAAAGGAAAATATTCCAAAAGTAAAAAAATATAAAAAAATCTTAGAAAAAATCAGTAATAAAATTTATTTATAGTTAATTTCATACAATATAAGAGCATATCAATCTTAAGTTTGTTAACTATATTCGCGGCATTATAAAAACTTATAAGGTATTTCCCAATCACAATCTTGAAATTCATACAGAAGCCTCGGTGGGCCTCGGAAGTGGGAGGGTCCTACACTCGCTTGGCCGGTATTTTCTTAAATACATTTAAAAAAACATTGTATATTTCAAGCGGGCGTAGCAGCGCGGGTGCCGCTAGTTTACAATTAATGTATCATTAGCTTCCTGAGTAAACGTTTACATTATATCAATATAGTTAAATATAGAATACAATTGGGCGCGCGCAGCTTCGCCCGCTTATTTGCACCTTTAGCGGTGAATTCTAGAAAAAACACGAAACACGTGTTCAATAAAATATTTTTAAAAGTTTGAATTTAAATTTTTCACGTTTCCACCATCAGCGGTTACAGCTGTGCGTGCATTTTACCTCAGTCAGTCAGGTACGTGTCCTTTTATATATATAGATATTTATTCGAACTTTGTTATAAGAATGTGTCCGGTGTGGCGACAGTAGTATGACAGTAATTCGCGAAGATATTTCGTTAGAACCGACGCGGTTCAGGACGACATTCCAGCCCGCCATTTTTATAATTCCTATCACAATTGGTGCTGAGTTTCGGAGATACGTATCTCCGAAACTCTCGTACTCTACATAAACTACTTTGTAATAAAGGAAAAACAAATTTTATAGTAGTATGGAAAGACAAGTTTTATTTGAGTAAAGTATTACACTAAACAAAGTATTGCTTATTAATTATAGAAGGTATTTATTAGGCAGATGGTAGAAAATTGAATGAAAAAAATGTATAATTATGCATTTTTGATATTGGGAATTGAGCCTTATTTCAACTTAAGGTAACACAAGGCAGAATGCAGTTTACACAACTGTGTAGCAAAATTTTCTTAAAATAAAAAAAAAATGCTTTAAAAAACGTTGAAACTAAATGAATTCCTTTATAATGAAATATGTTATGAACACGATTAAATTGCAATGCTTGGAATTTTATTATTAAAAATACACAACGTTATAACAATGCAAATACACACACACACACACGTATGTGTGTGTGTGTTTATATATATATACATACAATGTTTTAGCACTAGGTTCTCTCAGTATGCCTATTGAAAATATATAAAAAAAAATGTTAGTATTAGAACTCGCGCCATCAATCCAGTTATTTGACAGTGACAGTTGCACATTAGTTTATAGGAGTTTCCATCTGCGGTATAAACGAAATGCATTCTATGCATTCCGCTGAGACGTTGAAGTTGCTAGTTGTTGTTGATATAATTGGCCAACTTTGTACCTAACATTTTTTGTAATTGGACTTGTTCATATTAGATTTATTAGATATTTTTAAATCAAATGATGTATTGATCGTAATATAAGAATGGAGTCGAAACTTAGTTTCATTTAGGATTAATGATGGAAAATTAAAGATTACATTTTTACACGCATGTGAGGCAAGTATTTCGTTTCGCCAGATCAGGTGTAGTACCTATAAACGTTTTAGAGTGTAATTTAGGTATACAATACTGTTATTTTTCTTCTTGTCAACCAACATTTTGAAAATGAATTATTTAACACAAAGACGAGTTTAATAATATTAATATAACTATTTTCAATTTAGATGCCGTCGTTAATCAATTGATGTTTTTTTATACAATTAATTAATACACGTGAATCCTCTCCCCTTTTGGCATATATCCTGATTTTTGCTCGAATTAAAACAGAAATTTTAGCATATTTTCCCTTTTAATTTCCATCTTAATATTAATATAAAACAGAATATTATTCAGGTTAAAAACATTCTTAAAGAAAAAGCTTCAAAATTTATTTACTAGAACAAAAAAAGTTATACTTTAATAACTTAAATTGATACAATGTAACAAGATTAAAATTATATAAAATTGTATAATAACTTTAAGCGGTGACCATGTTGTAGAGGTAAAATTGGAGCTCAGGCGGGGGCAGTTAATATATATAAATCATGACAGGTGGCGGCCATTTAGCATACCGGCCGCTCTCTGCTCATCGCTTTAAACTCTCCTACTTTCGTTTTCAACTGCTTTTTATTGATAGTGCATCATGACTGTGTACAATCGTCACCCGAAAAAATAAAAAAATATTAAAATTTACTTTTAATTTCCCCACTCTGATAATACAGATTAGATCAGAAGGAAATTTGATTGTCATTTTGCGCAAAATCCCGCAAAAATGACAGAAAGTATCAAGTCTTCAAACACTCCGTTTCCCAAGTTTTATCTTTTCTCGTGACTCTGCTCGTTGAGCGACAGAACTCAACGCTGCACTGGTCATGTTACCAGATAAATTAAAATATTAATTCATTTCCCCAAGTAGGAATAGAACCCGCAGCCGTTACGTCACTAAATTCGGTTATTAAGCTCAGCGCATCCAAAACATTGGTAAATATTTATAAATATTCAAACTAAATAGCTTTTTAAGAGTTATATCACTGTAGTTATACGATACTAAAAAGATCAATGCTTCAATCCTATAAATTAACTAATTGAATGTAATATAAATTGTAACGTAGGTATGTATTGCTTTATTAAACCGACTACACGACGATGTCTCGCATTCACAAGACGGTGAGCCAACCGCCATTACTGAGCTACAAGTTGCAATCCCTAGAACTAATAACAATAAGATAATGATTTTAATTCGGCTCCGGCTGAGATCGAAAGTGAATTTATTTCGACGTCGCAGCCGCGAGCCGAGGCTAGGGTGACTGTTTATTAAATGAAACATGTTAAAATATATGTTGGTATATATTTGTTGTAATTTTAAGTAGGTTGGTTCTAGGTTGGTAGCCCCACACCACGATGCCCCATGATAGTTCACGTAATTAGTTATAAAAAATATTTTTTATCTCTTAATTTTTTAATATAAAATTACAATATTAGCTTATATAATATTAGCTAATAAGTAAAGTAAATTTTGTAAGTGAATCACTAAAAATATCAGTTAATGATAAGTAAAAACCCCAAAAAACCTAAATAAGGCAAAGTAACATAAGAAATAGGAATATCGTTCTGGTGTCGAACCAGAGCGCGACGTTGAGTTCTGCTACTCAACAAACAATGCCTCCAGAATTCGGCGGAAAATGCGGAACGTAATGTCTTAACACTAGGTTCCTTCTGCCTTCTCTGCTACGTGCGGAAAAAAGAGTGAAACATTTTTTTTAAACAAATATAAATTTACTAGATTAAATAAATTGAGAGACAATATGGTGACCGTAGTCAGGAGCTGCCCAGCTACTATTGGATTCCACTCCGCCCACTAATTATATTCTTATAATATAAACTCTGTTTTTAACCGCGCTACCGCGTATGCGGGATTTTTAATATTGCACATACTGTATACAATTATATACCTTATTGAGATTATAAGAAACATTATTTTCGTCTGAAAAATGAGAATTAAAATTGACATTGCACAAATTTCGAACAAGGCACAGTAGCTAAAGTGATGTGAAAATGCAGTTAAAAATGATTTACATATCGAAGTGTGTTATTATTGAAGCTATGCCTTCGATATTATTAATAGCAGATACTTTGTCATAATTTAGTTAGTTTTTATTTGGATTTTTTTTTATTTTAAGGTAGATGAGAGATTTTTTTAAAGACCTTGATCCTTTCATCGATTGTACTTAATTTTGGAAATATTGTAAAATTAAATATTTTTCAATATTAAATATGTCTAAGTAATACACTGTAAAAATTCTAATCTAACTATATAACTAAAAAATTACAACAAAAGAAACTATTAACTTATTTGACTAGAAGGTTATAAACTTAGTATTATTAGATACTATAAATATATCAATACTAATATTATAAAACTGAAGAATTTGTTTGTTTCCACGCCGTAATCTCAGATAGTATGTAAAAGTGCAAATTGAAAAAAATATTTATATTAAAGTCCATTTATCTAGGAAGAGCGAGAGAGAGAGAGGAGAGAGTTAGCTATATTATATTATATTATATTAAGAGTTTTAATTTAACCCACTATACCAGCAGACTCTGAAACCAACTCATAGTTGGTTATATTTATTTAACTGCAAAGTCGAAGGAAAAGCAATAATAGTATAACATATGTATATATGACGAAAATATATTCTATAGGTACACGTTAAAACCGCTCTTTTATTATTAAAATCCCAAACTGACATTGCGAAATGTCTTCACATTTATCTTCTCGTAAAATTAATGACCAATATGTAGGATATTAACACTTACATCTGATAACTCGCCTTCAGATTTAATCTTGATACAATGTTTTTTTTTTCCATTTTTTTATAGTCTAGGTGTCGTGGTGTTAGGACACTCCGTTTTGTAGTTTGTCCTCGTTTTAGAGAATTTTAGCGAAGGACATGATATTGTTTTGTAACATCCCTTCGACTAGGGATGTAGGTACCTACAGTCAGTGATTTGTATATATATATATTCATCGATATTTTAACTTCAAGTTCATTATCTGTAATAGGTGGAGATCCCATCGCTTAAAACTGTAGGGATCAGATTTTCTAATGAAACTTATATTTAAGAATGATACATGATAGTAGAATAGATTACACTAGGGTTGCAAAAAAAAAACCCTGCCGCAATCACCTTTAATTAATGTTTTTCGTAACTCGTTTTTGGAGAAAATTGCACTCATATGTTTTTTATGTGAATCGCACATCATTTGAAAGAAAATCGCATAAGGAATTGGAAAAACAATGGTTGCCAGCTCTCAGTCTGCCGCAAGTCCAGGGTTGCCTGGTTTAAAGAGGTTACTTAATGTGAATATTTGCACTCATGTGCTTTTTTAATGAATTATATATCAAATTAAAGCTTATTTTTTTCTCATCACTAAAACACATAGTTGCCTGGAAAATGGCTGCCGCAAGCAAAGGTTGCCATCGTTTGAAATATTTTATTCCGATTCCGTTTGACTTAGAATAGACGATGAAATACGCGGTTTGCCTTATGTTTTAAAGTAAAATATTATAAAATAGAAGGTCAATCTTAAAATTAATGTTTATTCTAGCTATTTACTTGTTAAATGATGATTATAATCATATTAAGAACATACAAAAACTATTTAAATATGAAATCATCCTTATTTTTCAAGTGAAATAATGAACCCATGATATTAAGTCTTTACTAAATCTGTTTTCTAAATACTAATACTAATTTAAATTATCATTTTAAAACGACTAAATTATCTAATTAAATAAATGCTTACAAATATCAATCTATTATAAGGTATCAATTACATCATGTTTCCTTAAGATAATGAAGGGCGACAATTATTGCGTATGTTTTTTTATTAATTAAGAAAATATGGAAAATAACATTTCAATATACCCTCTCTCTCTTTGTCCTCTGCTCGTTTGATTTTTTTTTCTCGTTTTTTTTTTGATAACGGTTGCCGCAATCTTTTTTTTCTCACGCAACTTTTAAGAATTTGCATTAAAAGAAATATATATGATAGAATTATAATAAACAAAATTAATTTATCAAAAATAAATTCTAAGAAATTTCGACAGTAATGCCGAATAATAAACGCTATTTAAGGTTTATGACCAGGAGTCGGCAAATATCAATTCGTTGTCTACTTTTTACTATAGATAAACATTTTGCGGCGGTATACAAAGCAAACAAAATGCAATAGTTTTATTTTCGTAGATGTATTGTTTCTAAATACAATAACAGTGCAACATTAACATGACAAAAATGAAGATCTGTTTTTTGTGCGAAAATGTGTGTGGAATTTAATAATGAGTCTGAAGTGTAAAATTATGTTGTTGTTTCGCCAAAAAATGAATTTTATATACAGTAACATTTTCTTAAATAGTAACACAATGCACGGTTATCACTTACAGTGTTACAAAAAGTTCATTGTTGTAAAACAAAAATATAAAGAAGAACCCCACTCGAGGACATGAAATATTCACTTAAATTTATATTTTCATCTCTTCGTTCTGGTGTCGAAGCAAAGCGCGGCGTTGAGTTCTGCCATTCAACACGCAATGCCTCCAGAATTCGGCAGAAAGTGGGGAACGGAGTGTCTTAACACTAGGTTCCCTCTGCCTACCCTGCTGCGTGCGGGATACAGCGTGAATCTGATTTTATTTTTATTTTTCAATTATTTTCTAATGCAAAACGTAAGTATAATTAATGTTTGATAAGTATAATTAAATTTAATGTTTAATATTATATATTTTTCTCTGAGGACGAAGAGAGAGATTGAGAGTTTATAACGAGGTAATTTTCCATATTTTCTTGATTAATAAATAAAATATCTGCAATAATTGTCAACTTACATTATATTATGAAAACATTATGTAATTAATACCTTATAATAGAACGATATTTGTAAACGTTTATTTAGTACTAGTGGGCGCGCGCAGCTTCGCCCGCTTATTTGAACCCTTACGGGGTGAATTCTAAAAAACCATGAAACATGTATTCAATTAAATATTTTTAGGAGTCTGAATTTCAAATATTATAAAAATCGGTGCCGATTAAAAAAAACCATACAAACTTTCAGCCCCTATTTTATCCCTTTAGGGTTCAATTTTCTTAAAATCCCTTATTAGTGGATGTCCAGATTATGAAAAAAAACATCTGTCCAAATTTCACGTTTCTACCATCAGTGGCTGTGCGTGCGTCTTACCTCAGTCAGTCAAATATTTTTTTTTATATATTTAGATGATAATTTAGTCGTTTTAAAATAACGATTTAAACGAGTATTAATATCTAGAAAACAGATTTAACAAAGACTTAATATCATAGATTCATTATTTCAATGGAAAAATAAGGATGATTTCATGTTTAAATAGTTTTTTGTATGTACTTAATATGATTAAAATCATCATTTAACAGGTGAACAGCTAGAATAAATATGAATTTTAAGATTGACGTTCTATTTTATAATATTTTACTTTAAAACATAAGGCAAACCGCGTATTTCATCGTCTATTCTAAGTCAAACGGAATCGGAATAAAATATTTCAAACGATGGCAACCTTTGCTTGCGGCAGCCATTTTCCAGGCAACCATGTGTTTTAGTGATGAGAAAAAAATAAGCTTTAATTTGATATATAATTCATTAAAAAAGAAAAATATTCACATTAAGTAACCTCTTTAAACCAGGCAACCCTGGACTTGCGGCAGACTGAGAGCTGGCAACCATTGTTTTTCCAATTCCTTATGCGATTTTCTTTCAAATGATGTGCGATTCACATAAAAAACATATGAGTGCAATTTTCTCCAAAAACGAGTTACGAAAAACATTAATTAAAGGTGATTGCGGCAGGATTTTTTTGGGCAACCCTAGTGTAATCTATTCTACTATCATGTATCATTCTTAAATATAAGTTTCATTAGAAAATTTGATCCCTACAGTTTTAAGCGATGGGATCTTAGGCCATAAGGTCCCTATACTTTTTGTTGGTAAGCGCCTTAAATCATTAAGACGTGTTACCACGCCCCAATTATTAAGATGGTATGCCTAAATAAGTGTCGTTTACAGCCGTGTAATTACTTTTAATACCGCAAGTCATAAGATTTACTGTATATAATTAATTATAATTTTTTGAATTGTCTTACAAGATTTTTCTATTTTTGATTTAATTTGTATTGTATAACGGGGGGTAACAGGTTCGATTATTTTATGAAATATGATTTTTTTTAATTCTAAATTTTTAATCTTTACATAATTATATTACTGTAAATTTAATAAAAAAATAATAATTAGCTTCACGCTGTATCCCGCACACAGCAGGGTAGGCAGTGGGAACCTAGTGTTAAGACACTCCGTTCCCCACTTTTTGCCGAATTCTGGAGGCATTGCGTGTTGAGTGGCAGAACTCAACGCCGCGCTTAACCTCGACACCAGAGCGAAGAAATGGAAATATAAATTTAAGTAAATATTTCATCTCCTCGAGTGGGGATCGAACCCACAACCAGTCGGTTTTACAGTCACACCTCGTGCCGCTGCGCCACGACTGGCCTGAAATATTGTTTCTAATAATTATAATATTTTTACTTAGCACATATTCTACATAAAGAATGGTAGGTAAGACAATCTTCTACTCATGCAATGTCTCGGAAATTAGGCAGGCAGTGGGAAATGGAGTGTCTTAATTTTTTACATTCCATAGGTTCCCTATGCTCATCATACCATTTAGCGGGGTACACCGTTAAGCTGAAAAGAAATTAACATTATTAAAAAGGAAAAATTTTGAAAGATAAAAATGCTTTGATATTGAAGGTAATACAAAACACGAAATGAAACAAAACTGTTGGTATACTACAAGCTTTATTTACATACAATTAAGTGTACAATAACATATTATAAACAATTAAAACGCTACAACTCCACGGGAGCACACGATTAGCATACTAGTACTATAAAATATATATCTATATGAATATTATGTATGTGACTTTATGAATTATAGATATTGAAAATTGAAAGTGCACCTTAACTGTATGGGCATCACGTGACACTGTACAACGTGAAGTAGTTAATAATTAATAGAAATAATATAAAAAAATAATGATTGAAGTCAATCGTGGCACAGGGGCATAAGAGTAAACGCGCTTGGTTGTGAGTTTGATTCCCTCTCAAGGAAATTAAATATTTAATATTTTCTTTTCATCGCTTTGGTGACGCAAACGCGACGTTGAATTCCGCCGCTCAACACTCACTGCTTTCATAGTTAGACGGATAAAATAATAAAATTAACCAAAGATACAGTGCCTGGAAACGATACACTTGGAAAATTTATAACGATATATATAGTAGACGTGAAGGAGGAAACAGTGAAGGTTACTACTTTTTAAATCACAATATACCTTTTGTATTATAGCAATTACGGCACATTATTCTTAATTTCATATTGCTATATATAAATACTTGGGGATGTCCAGCTGTGAGTGAACTGATGATGATGATATAAAAATCATTTACACTCAACTTTTGAGGGCAGTCGTGGCGCAGCGGCACGAGGTGTGACTGCAAAATCGACTGGTTGTGTATTCGATCCCCACTCGAGGAGATGAAATATTTACTTAAATTTATATTTCCATTTCTTCGCTCTGGTGTCGACGCTAAGCGCGGCGTTGAGTTCTGCCACTCAACACGCAATGCCTCCAGAATTCGGCAGAAAGTGGGGAACGGAGTGTCTTAACATTAGGTTCCCTCTGCCTACCCTGCTGTCTGCGGCATACAGCGTGAAGCTGATTATACCTATTGCATGTTCAGGAGCAGAATTATTTACTACACTTCTAACTACACAACCAGCTTCAGTTTTATACTTATAAAATCTTACTTGATCTGTACATCTGCATTTACAAAAAACTTACTATTATTTTTAATGAATATTTCTTTAAATTAAAGCAATCTTTATATAATTAATTATAGACCAGGCCGTTGCGCAGGAGCACAAAAGTGTGATTGTAAACGTGACGGTGGAGGTTCGAAATATTTATAGAAATTTTTATTTTCATTCATAGGAACAATCTTCCTATTCTGGATACATCATGAAAAAATTAAAATAAATATTTCGTTTCCTTTGTTTGTCTATTTTACGTCAAATCTATATATTATATCGACATAGAGGCCCATCTACCAAACGACAGTAACTGCTTGAAATAATAATTATTAATAATTACTTTTTTATTCTAGTACTAGTACCTGTTGTACCAAAAGGTAATTAATAGCTTTATAACATATAAATATTCAAACGTCCTAGAAAAAAAAAATATTGTATTTATTCAGGGAACCATAGTGTTTTTTAATATTGGAATCAAGAATGTGGATTCTTTATTGCCAATACTTATTTATGTAAATACATACGAGTATAATTGTATAATCTATAGGTACTCTTCCATATGGAAAATATATAAGAAAAAATACTATTGGTGACATTTAATAACGTAATAGACTCATAAACAATACTTTTTATTTTTTGTCTGTTCGTCAGCGTGTTTGTACACGCTGATCTCAGAAACCGCTTTATACCATTTAAAAAAATGTTCAACAAAATTGCGATAAATAACTGAATTGAATTAGCTGAATGTTTATTATTTTAATCAGCTTTATGCTGTATCCCGCATTCAGCAGGGTAGGCAGAGAAAAACCTTGTGTTAAGACACTCCATTCTCCACTGTCCGCCGAATTCTGGAGGCATTGTGTGCGAAACTCAATGCTTTGCCTCGAGACCAAAGCGAAGAAACGAAAATATACATTTAAATACATATTTCTTCGAGTGGGGATCGAACGCATAACCAATCGATTTTACAGTAATATTTTGTGCCCCTGCACCACGACTGGTTTCAATTGACTGGCTGAATGTTTACTTTTCAATATAAATATATATTTTTAAATGTTTGTTATACATGGAAAAAGTAGCTTCACGTAATAGTAATTATTGTAATTTCAAGGGATCATTTTTCAGTTGGCATTGTCTGCTTATTATATAAAATTATTTTAATTGAGTTTCCTATATATGGAGAAGATATATTAAACCCATATAGCGCAGCTGTTCAGCGTTCGATTTATCAGTCGATTGCTGAACACGTCGCTGCTGGGTTCAAATACCACCCGAGAAAATGAATTGTTTTCATTTTGATCTTCGATCTGGTAACAAGACAAAGCGCGGTGTTGAGTTCTAACACGCAATGTCTTAGAAATGAGTGGTGAGTGAAGAACGGAGTATAACTTAACACAATGTTGCTGCACTCGCCTAACCTGCTATGCGGGATCATTTTATTAGTAAATTTTGAACTTATCTATGACAAACAAACATGCAACAAACTTTTTCTATAATAATAATATCTAATAATAACAGTATTAATAATTCAATATCATCAAATTATCTCTCATGCTTTGTTTTTAATTAAGATATAACAAAAATTTAGACCTATACATATAATAAAACTGTAGAGGATTCATTTCTGTACCTTAAAAACATAGCAAATGGCCATGATGTTAAAGGATAACTAACAGAATCCGTTTCCAGCATTTTTGGATTTTTGTTCTCATTGTTGGTTCGTTCGTCTGTTTATATGTTAGTCTGTTGAGTTAAGCAGATATCATTTAAAAATACAAAACAAACATTAATAAGATTTTATTCATAAAAATATTAGACAACTATTTTTCTTTTTTTTCAGCTTCACCGTGTATCCCTAGCCTACCAACAACCTAGTGTTAAGACACTCCGTTCCCCACTTTCTGCCGAATTCTGGAGGCATTGCGTGTTGCGTGGCGGAACTCAACGCCGCGCTTTGCCTCGACACACAGCGAAGAAATGTAAATAAATGATAATTCTTTCTCATTTTATAACTTTGAATTTCCTTGATTATTTCAATATCTTTTAGAACATACTTTCTAAAAAATGAAGAATTAGATCTTTAGCGAAGTAGCCGAAATGCTGAAAGGACTTATCGTTTATAATAAGAAATTACTAAGTGTTAAAAGTTATTGAGAGTGATGGCACTCCCATTGTCATAAAAGTTCATCTACATATCAGTCCAGCTAATCTGTGAGAAATAATTAAATGCCTTTTTAACAAAAGTTATTGGGCGTGATCATTTTACATTTTTTTTTATTTTAAATCTATAATATCTGATGAGGCTTCGCCAAATTATAGTTGCCTTAGCGAAAGTTGTTCAACATAATGGAAAATATTAATCAACAAACAAAAATTATAAAAAAATTGATCACTGTAGTTCAGTGGGGCAAACGGCTGTAATTGCGAAGGTTGTGAATTCGATCTTCACTCAGAGTAATAAATATATTTAAGTAAATTATTGACATTCTCCTGCCCCCGTAACACTAAACGTAACTCAACCCGAGTTGCGTCTCAACGTGCTAAATTTTAATACTATGTTCTCTTTGTCTGCTAATTGTTTTTAATTGCAGCGTTTAGCGCAAACGCCATAAAGTTCATGGAAACGTAGTTGCGTGCTGCCATTATAATGAGACGTTGATTGGTGACGTAAAAAGTTGAATACAATAGTAAATAATCAAAAGTAGTTTTTGTTCAGTTTAGTTGTGAATTGATTTATCGTTACTTATAGCGGAATTTCAATATCTGTTTATATCGATGTTTGTATTTGGATATTGTTGTTATTTTAAATTATTATTTAATTAAAAATATGGATTAGTGTTTAAAGTGGTGTCCCTGATCAAGGAAAAGCTATTTTAAATGTATGTATATATCTTTTATTTATTTTTTAATAAAAGAAACTTAATTTTACAGTGCTTTTAAATTAAGTATATATAATATATACTAGCGATATATTATATATTAGCGGCCCGCTTGCGGCTTTGCCCGCTTTAACTACATGATTATTGATTTAATAAACAGAATTGATTGACAATTATAATGACTTCTAATATGATTGTGTACATTATCGTAATTTCTATAAGAATTTTTAATTGTTTTAAATTAAAAAATACGATCAATGTTGATATTTGATATTTATAAAATAAACATAAAGCTAATTATTTATTACACGTATATACACGTATATTTTGTAACATTATGTTCTTTTTACCTATGTAATGTACGTCTCATCATAATTCTAAAACTCTGCTAAATGTGCTGATGTCAGTGAATAATTTAATTTACTCTTCCAGAAACAGCCTTAAATGTTAAATTATTGATTTGAAGGATTCATAATATTCTTTGTAAAATAACTATAATGATTGTATATTAACTCCTGTACGGTTTTAAAATTAGTTACATATATTATTAGCTAAATGTACAATAGGTAAATATGTATATTACAGAGTACACGTAGAAAGGCTATTTATAGGCATATTTATATAGATTTATTTCAAACGAACAAACGAACCGAAGAATCTATGTATTTCCTTAATATTTCTTTGAAGATCAAATCGGTCTTTATTTCTGTGTTGAATTAATTACGACTTAAACTTAACTGTTATGATTTATGAAGGTAATCTCCACTAACAATTCAATTTTGTTTACTTTGTTGTATAAAATATTGTATAATAGTGCTTCAAAAATATATATTTTTATCAACAGTCATATAACCAAGACGTTTCGAATGTCATTCTTTGGCCAAGAATCTATATAACATTCGTTATATAGTAATCTTGCTAGTAAGATTCTTTATTCGTTAAGAATTTAACACCACATGTTGTCTATCAAATCTAAGAAATAAAAAAAAAAATATAAATATAATAAATATTCGATCTACAAACCCACAACCATCGTGCTTGCTGTCAGACGCAGGTCCCACGAAGGCCAAAATTATTTCTATTGCAAAAAATTATCAAACTTCAATTTCATTTTGCTTATGAAGGAGTTTAGCACTAATTTCGGTGTATTATATCCGAGCGTTGTACCGCCTCAGGCGTCGCTGGCACCGCGGTCGGCGCGGGTTCGATATCGCGGTCACGGTTATTGACTTGCATCTGTTCACTCATTTTATGACCACACGCATGACTAATAAACTCGGTTTAGATGCATTTATAAAGTTTAAATTACTCAAATTCAAGTGATTCATTGAGACAACATTTTGAATAATGATTTATGTTAATAGTTAATAATTATTATTGACATTTCAATCGAATGATAGTATAAAAAAATAAAAAATATATCTTGTATAGTTAGAAGCAAATGGAGACTGAAGTGAATTACCACTTATGGGCAAAAGTATTTATGTATCCAGTGTTAAGACACACCGTTCCAAGTGGCTAAACTCAATGCCGCTTTTTGTCTTCATACTAGAGCAAGAAACTTTCCCCTGAATGAAAAATGAACCCACAGTCGTTATGTTTACAGTCAGATGACCTAATATTAATAATAAATAAATTTTAGTTAGACAAAACAAATATAAGTTATTTTTGAGTAGTGAGTTATCAACGCGTATAATCGTGCACGTGGCTTTTTGCCCGTCTGTCCCTCAAGAATTAATCGCTTCCATATATTTCGATGCAATTTGAAAGTCAATCGACAGTTTTTTGAGAGGTCCCGGTCCCGCAGAGGTCGCCTCTACATCTTATATGTAATCAAATTATGTCAAATTTTGGAAATTTTGCTCCTGTTTTTTTTTTACTTCATTGAATTATTCATTGTTCACTCCAAAGGAATAGAAAAAATGTATAGAAAAAATATGTCGTAGCGATGTTTTTAAATGCATTCGTTATGTGAATTAGCAAGTGAAATTAAACGAATGTGATCCGACGCGAGATACGAGATGCTCGAGAACGATACTGATGAAGCAAAGCTTTTTATATTTATATCAATTATGAACAGTTCTTTAATTGTTAGTATCTGATTTTAAAAGGTCGTTTAAAATAAGATACTAACAATTAAAGAATTTTATGGGTAAAAAATATTTAGCATTTCAAAGATTATACGATGAGAAGCTCGGAGCAGTGCCCTGCCTTGCTTACTTACGACAAATGTGTTTAACGCCCAATATTAATAACCTATCTCCAACGTCAATCTTAGATTGTTTCATATATCTATCCAATCTCTAGTTTGTATAGATATATGAAACAATCTAAGATTGACGTTGGAGATAGGTTATTAATATTGGGCGTAAGAGGAGATTCCATCCGAGCGAGTTCTTGGCATAATTTAAACCACTTGAGTTTTTCTGTAAGTTTTCTATTCAATTGTATTATTCATTGTTTTCTTTTTATAGTAAATTTAATATTAATAATATCTTAAGATAATATTTGTCTTTATTTTGGTAACAATTTTGTTGTTTCTTTTAATTGCTAGTAAGTTCTATTGCCACTTAAAAGTTTCTCTGGTAAAAAAGACGAAAGATGGAAACTAAGTGTCTTAAATGTAAATCGTAAAATTAAAATACTATATTAATGTTTTATTACCCTAATTCTCCAAAATTACACGCTATCTCAAAAATACCATCGTACGCGGAGTGCAAAGTATTAAAGTGTTTAAAATAATATAGTAAAAGAGGTACATCATACGGAGTATAATTACACAAGCACAAATTTCCCTGTCGGTTACGAATTGCGTAAAATGGTATACAATATCAATTTGCTGCGCGCGCGTCGGATCGATTCGCTACGGCGATGTCCGAGATAACATCTACAGTGCAGGGCTTTTGCTTATCTCATAGTGGCTGGTGCCTTCTGGTGGTTTGGGAATATGTATTGTTATCAAGGAAAGCAAGATATTGTTATATTAGAGGTTTTCAGTACTTACCCTGCTGGGTAGGTACTGAAAACTCCCTGTTGAGACACTCCGCTTTCCATATTTGACTTTCTTCTCAATTTCCGTTCATTTTCGATATTGTTACATAATCTGCTATGTGGCGGCATTTTTCGTCACTTTTTGTCCTTTTACTAAAACGTAGTAATGAATATAATTCATTAACTCGAGTGAAAATCGAACCCACAACCGTCAACTTTCGCTTGACGCAGTGCCGTTGCGTTATGAAACCACAACGTACGATATAATGTCTGTTCTATTATAATTTTTTACCTAATAAAAGTTCTTGGTAACGCTGCTGTCAAGAATTATTTCAGTCAGGTTATTTAAAACATATTTTTTGCTAGGTATTTGTCGTTAATAAAAAATAAATAAATAAATAAATCAGCTTCACGCTGTATCTCGCACACTGTAGGGTAGGAGAAGGAACCTAGTATTAAGACACTCCGTTCCCCACTTTCTGCCGAATTGTGGAGGCATTGCGTGTTGAGTGGCAGAAATCAACGCCGGGCTTGTCCTCGACACCAGAGCGAAGAAATGGAAATATAAATTTAAGTAAATATTTTATCTTCTCTCTCTTCTGCGTCACGACTGGCCTGATTAACAATACAAAATATATGATATATATTAGAAATATACATATATCATTATTATAATAAATTAAAGTATTTTTTGGCATAATGTGTATCGTCGTCGTCAATGTTATTTTATTTTATTTTTTGCTCATGTTTAGCTTATATTTTATTTTATCTCTTAAAATTCAATATAAACTTCATAGTCAATTAGCACTTGAACGTATTTGGACAAAATTACATATAAAAATCACAAATATGTCACAACATCCAGTTATAGTAACTAGCATTTTCACAATTTTTGATATCGCGAGATAGCCAAATATGAAACACTCATACTTAACTGAAAATGACCGACGGCTTTTGGTATAGTAAGTTACAAATAAATAGTCATAAACCAATTTGTGGTGCCATTGTGGTGCAGTACAGCGTCTGACTGTATAGAATACATGCGACGGTTACGGGTTCGATTCCCTTTCGCAGGAATTAATTATTATTATCATTTCCTAGTTCTTGCAACCCAACACAGTGCGTGGAGAACGAAGTGTTTTAACAATAGGTTTCCTATCACCATATCCATAACCAGTTAAACAAAAAATATCAATTTGATCCTCAAAACCGTTAATGTATGCAGCTAAGATATAATTATGTTATTGTCAGCTTCACGCTGTATCCCGCACACATCAGAGGGAACCTAGTGTTAAGACGTTCATCAGAGGGAACCTAATGTTAAGACATTCAATTACGTTCCACAATTTCACAATTTTGAAATATACATTTAAATAAATATTTCATTTACTCGAGCGGTAATCGAATCCACAACCAATCGCGTTTACAGTCACACTTTGTACCCCTGCGATGACCACTTCTCAATATCAAACTGTGAGTTCATATTATTGATTTTGATAAAATGGGTAAAAATTATTACGCATATATTAAACGACTCTTTGTCGTATATCCGGTCTAGTTAGATCCATTGTTAGATTTACAGATAACGTAAATACGAATTTGCTGGTCTTAGAAAGTTGAAATTTGGCATTTAAAATGGAGAATGTGAATATGTTTTTCAGGTTCTTCTGTCCGGTAAAAATCTTCTTTCATAGAAAAATTATCTTATAAGATTAAAAATATAATTATAAGTTTAAAATAAAATTCAACAAAGGTCCCTACTATTTACGTTGAATTTGAAAGTTAATAAGAACGTGATAAGTTCCCGACGGTATTTCTGATATTATAAATGAGATCTATAATGTGTTAAATATTTTACTTCTAAAACAATGAATACATTAATTACAGAAAAAATATATACGAAGATAAAATAAACAAAACTTATTAGAAATCATGTTAGACTTCTATTAGCCGGTTTGTGGGAAACGGAGTGTCTTAACACTAGATGGCTGGGATACAGGGCGAATTGATTTCTTCGTACAAACAAAACAGCTGCCGGTAACGGTGTGTACGAGTACATTTGTATTTAGATATCAACACATTATTTGTTTATGAAAATTATGTAAGACAGGCGTGAACTTTTGCGTAAATAGACTGTAATATTTTAGGGAATCTGTGTACTTATGTTTATTCTGCGTTACCTTTCTACTACTTAACGGGTAATTGCCGTCGGTAGTCACCTGTATGACACTATCAGTATCTTCTATTGGAATTTAATTCTATTGGAACTTAATTCCATCTTGTAATCAAATTTTGAGTGTCAAATATGCTTATTTGATTTTTTTTTAAGTCCATACATCATTTGCTGCTTCACGTTTCATACCGCAAATAGTGAAATGATTTAATATCACGATACTCCGTTTTCCTTTTTACGCCCAAATTCGAGTCATTGAGTGTTGATTGGTGGAACTCAACGCCGCGCATGACCTACGGAAGTAGGGAAAAAATTAAATATATTTTTTTATGTCATCCACATATAGCAGAGTGAGCAAAAGTGACCAAGTGTTGAGAAATTTCATTGTCAAACATAAAATATAAAACTGTAGCTAAATATAAACATAATTAATTTACGAGCATGTTGCATTTATGTTTCGTAAGTTATTTGTTATTTATTATTATAATATAGCTTGTTAAGTGAAGTTAAGAAGCGAAAAAAAATATTTTAGTTATTATCTACTAATTAATAAGCAGAAAACACTGTTTCAAGCTTGTTTCTTAGTTATAGCGTATAATTACTTACTTATTACTTCAATAAAAATAATTAGATTATATAGAAGGGTTTAAAATGGAACATAAAAATATATTTTGCTTTTCGCTCTTAGGTTAGAAACTGTTAAATTTAAGAATAACTAACTTTTTATTTTATAAAAAGATGACATTTAAAATTTAATCTAACAAAATATAACATTCCAATTCCATATTTTGTTAGATTAAATTTAAAATGTCTTGACTGGTCAAATCCCGACTTCATGAAATGAAGTCTAACTTGAATGACATTTTTAAGTCTAAGGCCGAAAAACTCGAGGATCGTCGTCGCTCAACTCGTCAAGCCTAGGGTCACCGGAAGTTCGACGTTTGACTATAATATATAAAGCAGGGACTGCTATATGCAGTAGATATTAAAACGATTATAAAAAAAATCTGGTAGTGTTGTCTTTACAATTATATTTTAAAATAAACCCTCTCTAGCGGTGGTACAGTAAAGATGAGACGACTGGAAGTGAGACAATATATCCTGTACACTTCAGCTACGCGACGCTAGATGGCGTTGGGTGATATACAAATAAAATAATCTTTGCACAATTAAATGTAAAATAAATCAAATAAAACTTAGGTTTAAAATTAAACACATAATATTATTATACAAATTCTAATGTATATTTATACAAAAATTTAAAATACAAAACTATAACTTAGTTATATTTTTTATACTTGATGTACTTTGTATATAAATTTAATTAAGTATTTTTATACTTTAATAAAAAATATTAATGTAATATTTATAATATAATATCAGGGCTATGAGTACAAAACAAATAATCAAATTAGTTCCTCTACTCAATCACAGATGGCGCTAACAGTAGCGCTTTAAGCTCTACCCTTCATTAAGGTTTTAGTCACGCTCGCAGAATGCATATCCTCATTTTTATTCAAAATTATTTGAATATATAATATGTAGGCGTAATGGTGATTTGTTAATAATTTAAATAATATGTGGGTCACATTTTGTTGTGTGACGTACTACAATACTAGTAGTACTGCGTAATAATATGGTAGAGTTCGGCTGTTATCTGTTTAATAATCTGATGGCTAAAGTTTTTTTTTAAATATTATGTTAGACAACACATATAAAAACTTATTATTTCTCTCTATCTTATTATATCTTATTTAAAATGTAAGTTGAGCTAAATATAAATATTGAATTAATTCCTAAAAAAAGTTTGATATCTTTGAAAGCAAAGCTAGCGGTTGTGGTTGTATTTCCGGTTAGGACTTATAATGATCAAACGTAGTGGTGTTTTAATATTTTATAATCAGTAAATTGTTTATTGTTGTAATTGATAAGAAAAGTAAAAACCAGCTCTCGCGCACTTATTTAAAAAAAGCAATGTTACTTATAAAAAAAACAATGATTTTAATCATGGATATATATTTCTTAATAATTTTTTTAAGTTTAAACATTAATTAGTTAAGTGATTAGTTAATAATTACAAATTGAACGTAGTATTTAATATATAAATAGTAAATAGTTGTCGCATATATATTCTTGTCATATAACACGTAAGAAATAATCATAAAACGTCTATAAATTTAATTTATAGCCTTGAATAAAATACAAATAATTTAACAACACTTTAATCTTTGTCACTTTATGTTTTAATAATTATAAAAAATCTTTTTTTTTTTAATTATTAACAAAATGAGCTCTATCAAATTGTCTAAGTCTCCACCTATTAAATGTCAACATAATTTTATGGTAACATTTATGTTAAGTAGTAGATATCTGTTTGCTATGTTTGTTTCAATTAAATATTGTGTATGTATTCTAATAAGAATGTAATAATTGTACATTATTCAATATGTTAATAGATAAAATGATTATAATTAAAATATAAATTAAATGAGACTAGTCGTGGCGCAGGGGCACAAACGTACGACAGTAAACGTGAGAGGTTGTACGTTCGATTCCCTCTCGAGCAAATGAAATATTTAATATTTTCATTTTTCTCGCAGTAGTTTTGGTAACGAGGCTAAGTGCGGTGTTGAGTACCGCCACTCAACACGCAATGCCTCTAGAATTCAGCGAAAAGTGGGGAATGAAAGTGTCTTAATGGGAACGGAGTGTCTTAACACTAGGTTCCATCTGCCTACCCTGCTATGTGAGGGAGGGGTACAGCGTAAAGCTAATTAATAAATAAAAAAATATTTATCAAAATTGTAAATATGAGTAACATGATCCGATGTTGTTTGTACGAAAGATATGTAGAGTTCGTCTCAACTACGGCAGTAGAGTCATATTGCGTTGTATCCCGAACTCTATAATATACTATCGTCGTTATAAAGTTCCTTAACAAATGAAAGTAACTATATTATTTACATGGCAAGTGTGTAAACTGTGCACGTTGTACGTATGGCCGACGGAGCTCTCCGGGCGGCGGTAGCGGTACTCTGTGAGTGCCGGAAAAATTGTAGCGATTATGTTTGTAAATATTAAGGTGTGAATGATAGAGTGTCGAGCGCGCGACGCGCCGGGCCGCTGTGAGCGCGGGGCACGGCGGGGCGCGGGGCGGTCGGGCGGCGGGGCGGGGGGGCGGCGCGCAATTACGGCGTCATTAGCGGGCGGCGCTGGGCGGGGCCGCCCCTCTCCGGCGCCGGCGCGCGGCGCGCTGCCGCCGCCTCGAGCCCAGTCCGCACCGTGCTGCCGTCGCGCACGCACGCGCATGTCGTTCGTTGTTGAGTCCGGTGATGTGAGGTGGCCCCCGCCGCTACCGCAGCGCCGCGCGATTGACGCGCTTGTTTCGCGAAAGAGTGCGCCAGGTGAAGGCTCTAGAGCCTTCGAGCCGGCAAGACGCCGTCCACCGTGGATCTGAGGTACGGCGCCATGGCGGCGACCACGTATATGCCGGGAGAGCTGGATCTCGGCAGCATCGGCGGGTATCATGCCGCATCGCCGCGCAGCGCCGAGCCCGCCGACATGAAGTTCCAGCACCCACTGCACGCGGGCGGCTCACCGTCGCCGGGCGCGCCCGTGGGCCTAAACCCGTGGGCGTCGCTACCGCCGGCGGACCCGTGGACGATGCACACGCACCACGCGCACGCGCACGCCCATCAGCCCGACGTGAAGCCTCCGGCCGCCCAGCACGACCATCGCCACCTGCAAAGCCATGGCTGGCACGCGCCCGTCGTGTCCGCGCACTATGGCGCTGGATCTCCGGTGGCGCTGCACGGTGGCTACCCAGTGCCCATGCACCAACACCACATGCTTCGCGACATGCAGCCCTCTCCACATCCGCTTCACCACCACCACGCGCTGGAGCGCGATCAGCCCGAGGAAGACACGCCCACGAGCGATGACTTAGAGGCATTCGCAAAACAGTTCAAACAACGTCGTATAAAACTTGGTTTCACACAGGCTGATGTAGGCCTTGCGCTTGGTACGCTTTACGGAAATGTTTTCTCACAGACCACGATATGCAGATTTGAGGCTCTACAACTCAGTTTTAAAAATATGTGCAAATTGAAACCATTGCTACAAAAATGGCTCGAAGAAGCGGATTCAACGACAGGTAGTCCGACGAGCATTGATAAAATTGCTGCGCAGGGTCGCAAAAGAAAGAAGCGCACATCCATAGAAGTTTCTGTGAAAGGAGCTCTCGAGCAGCACTTTCATAAACAACCAAAACCCTCCGCTCAGGAAATAACGTCGCTTGCAGACAGTTTGCAACTGGAGAAGGAAGTAGTACGAGTGTGGTTCTGCAATCGCAGACAGAAAGAGAAGAGAATGACTCCACCGAACACGCTGGGCGGAGAGATGCTGGACGGCATGGGGCACGGGCACTACGGGCACGACGTGCACGGGTCGCCGCCGCTGCACGCGCACTCGCCCGCGCTGTCGCCGCCGCACGCGCCTCACGCGCCGCACGCGCCCCACGCGCCGCACGCGCAGCACGCCCAGCACGCGCAGCACGGCCTGCAGAGCGCGCACACGCTGGCGGCGCACTAACAGTTCGCCCCGTGGGCGCCGCCGCGGCCTTACTACGCGGAGCCGCACTAGCCGCCCGCGGGATCCCAGCTGTACATAGCTGTACATAGTTCACGGAAGCCCAGTTTGAGTTCTCGATAGGCGCGCGGCCAGTGACCTCGTAGTGAGTGACAATGCGGAGCCGCCGCGCGCCCACCGCCGGCCGCCGCCGCCGGTAAGTACCCGCCCGGCGTCGGCGCCGCCCGCGACTCGTGCTACCGTGACAGACGATTCCATCGAATTTATTTATAGATATTATGAATTAACGATGTTGACGCGCGCCGCCCTACGCCCTACGTCGCCTGCGAGCCGGGGCGGGAGGCGGCGCGGCGCGGACTAATGTAAAACCGTTGCTACTATTGTAAATTTATGATTAGTGATGAGACGAAAGCGAAGCTCGAATCGGGTCGGACCTTCGCCCAGTGAGGAATACGAAAGAGTCAATAGGTGCAATTTTTGTTTTAAGTGCTCGATAAAGCCCGCGAGGCGGTGCGCCCGCTGCTGCCCGGCATCAGTGCGCCCACTGGGGCGGCCAGTGGGGCGCCAGTGCTCGCTCTGTTCCGGGCGGCGGTGCCGTCGCGCTGCGCCGCGAGGCTGCTCACGTAACTTATTGAAAATGAAGCAGATACGATGCCAAAATGGTTTTATTCCTGTTTTAATTGTTTTGTTGTTTTTTCGTTTGTATGTAATTGTGGCCAATTTCGGTACTTAATTTTTATATAAATAGGTATTTTTTTATATAAAGTAATGTTATTTCCACGTATATGATGATATATATAAAAATGTTCTTTATAGAAGTGAGATATATAGAGTCCAGTCTCTCCGGGCCGGCACTCTGCCGGTCCAGTGCTCGTCCGTCAAGGGCACGCCACACGCTGCGCACGACACTGCGCCGTACTGTTTGTTTGTCCGGTTGTTTGTTTGACTTTGTTACGGACGCGAGTGCCGTAGTGTATGCTAGTGCAGTGCGCGAGCCCGATACGAACCAAACCCAATGTTGTAAATGTAATTATTTCGTTATTCTCAACGAAGTTGACGAGTTGATATGTATATAACTGTATAAACTATGCTAGGTGATGACGAACAGACGGCAGTGGTAGTGCGAGCCTCTCGTAGGTAAATAATGAATAATTAGTCTTAAAATGTTTTATATTATTATCTAAGTATTTAAATAAACCAGAGTAAATATTTTATTTGGTAGTATTATTGATGAATCCCGGTCGATACGACAACTTTTTAACCATAATGGGCGCTCATTGTAGAAGTAGCGCAGGTAGAGTCAAAATGGTATTCGTTTGATGTATCTAATATTGTCTTGTATGCTCAGCGAGTGCAGGCTTATATAGAGGTATCTGTAGAAGGCTTGGACTTGAACACATAAAACATTCATTATACTGGCGGCACGGCGAAGGCGGAATGGCAACGCGACGGTGACATGTCGCATTACCAGTCTTCACAGATGTCGAATTTATCACAACTTCTTTTTGAATATACGAATACCTAACACACTGACAAAGCATTACAACTTACATTTTATGTTATTGCTTTAATTTTTAAAATCGTATCGTCTTTGGAACGATCTACATACTTAAATAGCCTCGAATATGTTTTTTAAAGGAAATCAATTTGAGCGACACTATTAATTGAATATAAATTTAATGAGAGATAAAAATCTGCTATATTTTATTAGAGGCATACCGAACACTTAATATTTACTTGTAAGTTGAACTATTAATTACTTACTGAGAATTATCAACTAGTCCTTCACTATGAATGTAGAAATGTCTTTTTTTTTTCAAATGATAAAAAAAACTCGAATTTTTGATATTTATAAGTTAAATAAAGAATTTTTGGATATTTATAGGTTAAAAAAATCTTAAATAATTCCTTTTATGACCTTTATTTGCCTTTTTTATTAAAGTAAGCAAAATCGATGTCGGTTATAATCGTAAACAGCGTGTAACATCGATATTTGTACAGAACTAATCGATCACGTTGTTTACGCGAGCGCAGGAGTCCCGCCTCGCCGTTGATTTATTGATGTAAAAAATTGACCTTTCATTTGAATTACGTAAATTTCTTTATGGTCACCGTATTTTTATGTTTAATCTTTATTACCGACGCAGTGTGTAATGGGAATTCGGTATTTGTTTCCCATTGGGTATATTTACAAAGATTAATTGATTTCTAAGAGTATTACTGACTCTACATAAATAAAAAAAGCTTATAAAAACCTTTACGATACCTAAACATATGAGGATATAAAGAGGGCCAATATGTGTATAAAAATGGTATACTTAATCAATTTGAGTGAAAAAAAATATAAACAATTGTTTAATATAAAATTAAAAAAAGTAACACATTTTAGATAATTTAAATAAAAAACAAATTAATGTCAATTTTTTTAAAATAATATTTTCACTCTTTTATTACAAATTTATTTTTGCTAAGGCACTTCCTTATTTTATTTATCTGATACAACCATACTTCTTGAACACCTTTTAAATGTCAGTCATTGTTCGACTTGCGTTTATTTATTGATTTACTAAAGGTTTTCACCTGTCAATACGTATATCATTGACAAAAACCGGGAGCAAGTGGCTAGCGTGCTCGGCTCTTACAAAAACTTCACGTGTGTCGGGGAGTATGACATTCCGTACGTCTAATGAAGCGAGGCTGTACTAGTGAAACGCGTTTAAATATACTATTCTGAAAACAAAACGTTTTTCTCACCTCGTTTATTATATTGAGTTTCATATATCTATGTATGTTACAGATATATGCTATTCATTGTTATATACTGCACTACATATATATTTATATACCAGCAATGGCCTTATCTAAGATATTATTAAGAAAGAAAAGGTATTATTTCCTTACCCGATATAAAATCTTGGAGCTATTATTGTTATAAGGTAAAATTAGAACATATATTATTATTTGTTTATATTAATATTAAAAAAAGCTTAGATTATAAATATATTTGCAATTTTACCTTTTTACCTTTTAACTTAAAATTCGCTAAACAAAGTAGTTGAAACTTGAATCTACAATATCCACAAAAACGTCATTTTGACGCGCGTTCAAACAAATTAAATCAATGTTATAAAAAAATTACTGCGGTTTTAGAACATCGTGTTTAGATCTGAAATATACGTTCAAAATGAATAGAAGAGATTTGCATGGTACCCCTCAGGATAGGCAGCTACGGACGAACAACACCAATTTGTCGTGTAAATTTTAATTTTATACTATTTTTTTTACATGAATATCACTTTCATATGCTTAAATGCTTAAACTCTTTTTAATTGTCGTATTTTTTTGTACGTTTTTACATTGATTTAGACACGTTGATATTAGGAGTTAAGTTGCCGGCGGCGCGTTGTCATTACGGCTGAAGTCAAATTTACTTAAAATAACATTTAAAGTAGTTTAAAATTTATTTTATTAACTGTATTATTGTATTATTATTATATTATTACTAATACTATCTACTAATACCAATATATCTAGTAGAAGTGTATTTATAGTGTTTATTTGTGTCACTTTTGAGAAGATTTTGGTAAATCTTTAGTTAGCTTCACGCTGTATCCTGCACACAGCAGGGTAGGCAAAGGGAACCTAGTGTTAAGATACTCCGTTCCCCACTTTTTGCTGGAGGCATTGCGTGTTGAGTGACAGAACTCAACGTCTCGCTTTGCCTCGAGACCAGAGCGAAGAAATGGAAATATAAATTTAAGTAAATATTTCATCTCCTCAAGTGGGGAACCCACAACCAGTCGATTTTCAGTTACACTTTGTGCCCATGTGCCACGACTGGCTAAATATTTATTATTTAAATATATAAATAAATTAGCAATATTTGGCCAATGTTGATTAAATCCTTGTGTTCCATGATTCTAACAATGAAATGGCGATATAATTGAAAGTGCGTAAACATCTTGTAAATGATAGATATCGATAATTAATATTTGTTTTTTATAAGTTTTTTTTATGATTATTACTGTTATTATATCACGTTGAATCGACGTTTTTTTTTTTATTTTGCCGCTTACGTGTCTATAGTTTGCCATTGTTCTACTACATGTTGTCTTACAATGTAGAGTAGGTTTTGTAAGCAGATTTATGTTTAGTGGAATCTCTCACGAGAACCAATCTATGCTATAAGGTGTCTGGTCCTTTTAATGAGTTACTGCATAAATGTATCTCTATTGTCTCTATTTTTTCTATACGTATTTCCATTATGATAGAGAACTTCTCTATTGATAGTTTATATAAGAAATACAACGCTATTTTTTGGTGTAATCAATCAGATTGAAAAAAATGAACATGTTAAAAGTATTTAAAACGTAGTATACAGTAAAAATTAAACCTATAATAATCATCTCGGACTGTCATACACTCTCTAATCATATCACAAATGCAAATAATTCATTAAAGCAGGTATTTTCATTATAAAAGTGAGCTACTGGTTTTAAAACTATTGAAACACTGAAACCTAAGATTCGGATTTGAACTCGAGACAAAAGTAAAAATGTAAAAGATATTTTGGAATAAAACCCACAAAGTTGATGATAAGAGAGTAATTAACATGTCTGCATCGTAATGTGTCGATAGAATATTAATAAGAGCGATGATAGCGGTGCGCTCGTGCTATATTATTTCTTTGCATACAAGTTTTTTAAATTTATTTTGTAGGACAACTTCACATGATTCTATATTCTAAATATTTAACTAAATTTTTGACAAAATCTGAGGCTTGTTGTGTCGCAGAGGTACAAGAGGTTGTGGGCTCGATTCCCACTCGAGGAAATTAAATATTAAATATTTTCATTTCTTCGCTCTGGTATTGAGGCTAAGTGCGGCGTGGAGTCCCACCACTTAACATGCAATGCCTCCAGAATTCGGCGTAAAATGGAGAATGGAGTATCTTAACATTAGGTTCCCTTCGCCTACACTGCTGTGTGCGGGAGATAGCTAAAAAAATTATCTTTGACAACAAATTATTCTCTATATAAAAAGAAAGGTGTATATTTAATTTGTTCGAAAAATAATAGGTAATGCTTTGCTTTTATTTTGGTGCAGATAATAATACAATCTTTTGAACAAGAATAATGACACAAAAAATAACTTTGGGGTCAGTAAAGTTTAATAGTTTCTTTTTTAAGTCATCCGTATAACTTTTCATCAATCTTGTTTTAATGTTCCTTTGATTGTTGAAGCTGTCAATACTGTGAGGTTTATGTTTGTTTTAGTCTTTTTAAATTTATTTTAAAATATAACTTGCATTTTTAAAATTAATTATAATAAATAAATAACATATTTTTAATCATATATGTATATTATCATAACACAAACATTAAAAATATAGGACGAATTATTATAAACATATAATACGCTTAAATATATTTCTATACGGCACTAAGTAGTGCACGGTATGTAGAGTAAGTGCTTTATACGCTAAGCCGTCGGCATGAAATATCGTCACGTTTGATAGGAATCTTCCACGCTTTAAATACTTATAATTGTTCCAGCAAATACGTTTTGTTATTTGAGAACGGAAACTTATATCTTTATATAAAATAAAATGCTCGAATAAAAATCTTAAATATATTCATAAGATCTTAGTATTATACAATTTATATTAATATAATGTTATTATAATCAAATTTACGATTACATTTCGTGTTAAAAGTTTTTTTTATCGAAAAATCTCAACCAAAAATTTTAATTTAGCTTTGTATTCGCGGTAACACCGGCAGGTGCATCAAGGGCCGCGGATTCGATGTCCGCGAGGGGCAATTTATGTGCCGGCGCCCCGTTGCGACGAGCCTTCGTACCTTTTCTCAGGAATTCGTAGGTGTTGACGATATAAATATGTGGCCACGGTATTTAGTTTTTGTTTAATACTTATAACACTAATATTTGAACGACGACTCTACTATTCGTTACTGCTCAGTAAAAATAAACTCAATATATATAATTTAATTAATATTATATACAACTGCTATTACAACAACTGTATTGCTATTGGCTATTAATAACATTTATATTAATATAATTTCATAGTGTCTGATGTTTATTTTAATTTTATATATAAATGTCTTTTTTTAGAAGAAGAAAAGCTTTATTCTAACATTGCAAAAATTACAAACTCAAAGTACACATTCGTTGAATAACGAATGTTAAATATAAACATTTTACTTAATAATTGTATTAAATGCATAACATTTTAAAATTTAATCTTTATGGTTGCTATATCTTCATATAGCAACCGTTTCATACAGATTTAATTCGGATTCCATTGAGTTTCTTGTTAATTTTGAGTCTGATTAAAAATATGTATAAAACGATATTTATGTTTAACTCTTATCTAGAGAACACCTCTGAAGATTTTGCTTATTGAAATTTCATATTATATATATATATATATATATATATATATATATATATATATAATTAAATTAAATTAGCTTCACGCTATATCCCGCACACAGCAGGGTAGGCAGAGGAAACCTAGTGTTAAGACACTCCGTTCCCCACTTTCTGCCGAATTCTGGAGGCATTGCGTGTTGAGTGGCAGAACTCAACGCCGCGCTTAGCCTTGACACCAGAGCGAAGAAATGGAAATATAAATTTAAGTAAATATTTCATTTCCTCGAGTGGGGATCGAACCCACAACCGTCGTGTTACAGTCACACCCTTGTGCCCCTGGGCCACGACGGCCTCAATATATATATATATATATATATATATTTCAAAAACAAAAATATATACTTTTTAAAATTAAAATCTTTCTAAAAGTAGAAAGAAGATGCTTCCCATTTTCTTTGCCATTCTTTTTAAAGATCAAAATATGCCATAAGCAAATTTTAGACCTCTATAATAGAAGGTTATCATTTAATGAAACTTAAAAGGTGTGATTAAATCAATTTATATTAAATTATCTGAAAATAAATTCAATACTTGTGAACTTGTATTACTACCTTCTATCGCGGGCTCTTAATGAACTCTAAACGATAAGATTACCCTACTGACTCTACCTTATAGATATCTGTTGCAAGTGACACTCCGTTTTATTACCAAAGTTAATTTACCGGACAGATAAGAATATTATGATTTAGTGATTACACTGTGGGAAATTGAGGAGAGTAACATAACGTTACATAATATATAAAAAGATAATTAAAAAAGTAAATTATTAGAAACTGATAGTTAATTAAAGAATTTTACTTTATACTCTATAAAAGTTAATGTTTTAAATAATAAGTTCTTTGATTTTCACGATTATTACACATTTTAAATGAAACTATTTTAACCGGATTAATCGCATATATTTTGTACTTTTATACATTTTTGGAAACCCGACGTTTCGAACACTTTGCAGTAGTCCGTGGTCACGGGTAGACTAGTACAAAATATACGCGATTAATCCGGTTAAAATAGTTTCATTTAAAATTAACGTTTTAAATTTTGGCTTCATAATTTATATAATATAAAAATTAAATTAAATTAGCTTCACGCTGTATCCCGCACACAGCAGGGTAGGCAGAGGGAACCTAGTGTTAAGACACTCCGTCCTTCCCACTTTCTGCCGAATTCTGGAGGCATTACGTGTTGAGTGGCAGCACTCAACGCCGCGCTTAACCTCGATACCAGAGCGAAGAAAATGGAAATATAAATTTAAGTAAATATTTCATCTCCTCGAGTGGGGATCGAACCCACAACCAGTCGGTTTTGCAGTCACACCTCGTGCCGCTGCGCCACGACCGGCCTCTATATATAATATAAACTTAATGTAATACAATTTAAAATGGAATTGGTAGTTTTTGTCCATTCGCTTTTAACATCTTGATAGTTAAGAAGCGAGATACTATTTACTTTTGCATATTAATATTTTAATAATATTTTATTAGTCGATTAATTTACATCAATAAATTTATAAAGATAAATTGTCTCTATTTAAACACTTTTCTAATTTTCTATTTAGTATGAACACGTGTAAGTTGTCCATATAGAACAAAGGACTTGATATAAGAACAAGCGCAAGCCAGTGTTCATAATTTTTAGTGAAACGGCGTGTTCCACTCGGCTTGCCGCTGGGTTCAAGGTGCGGCGCATACGGGCCCATATCACAATATAAATTAACTTTATTCTGATTGTTGGCTTTTTAGTTTCTTCATAAGGAACTCTTTAGGTATTTTGAAATGAAGCTGACATCCCTTTCAGTTATGAGTTCAACATTTGATTAATTTTTAAATGTTAAATCAATGTTTGAGGTAGAGTCGATGATAATTATGTTATTTTTTATTATTAAGTAAAAAAATTTGTTATAGAGTTAAAAATGTTTGGCTTTACTAACTAATAAGAGAAACACATCTTATTTTTCTATTAAAATACGTTATAGTTTTGTACACAAATTGTAGATAGTAGAGACATCACCGCAATTTAATAATGATCAATACAGAACACCTCACAGTATTTAGCTAAGCACACAAGCAGGATAGAGTCCTGGCCATACATCAGCGTGACAGTTATCGCCTTTGAATCAACACACGAAGCTGACGTCACGTTAGATATGAATTATTGCGATTATCTCCCAATCGACTCTGCGGCATATGATATTGTAATATAACACGTAGGTATATTAAATGAACTATATCTATATTATGTCTAAGATTCAATTTAATTATTTTTACGCACGACGTAAACTTAGAAATAGTGTATATATTTTAATTTTTAATAACTTAGTATACCGTGTAGGATAGGTGGTGAAAAATAAGTGAAAGATCCCTTAATCATTTCGACCAAATAGAACCATCACGAACGAAAATAATTTTGAATAAACATTGCTCTAAGTAAGAATCGAATTCACAACTGCAAAATCAATATAATAACTCACTTACAACTGAATTTTATATTCCTATATATTAATCATATGAAAATGAATTAATTTTTATATATTATAAACTATTTTATATATTTTATTAAACATCGTCTAAATCTTGCTACAAAATCCATATCTAGCAAGAGCCTTGTGACCGCTTTTTGTTTTAAATACAAAATAAACGGCTTCTAGGGTTGCGAGATCATTGTCTGTATTAGGCTTACTCTACACAGAGCTAGAGTTAGTCTCTATCTGATCAATGTAGCTACCGTAAGTTACTACTGTTTAAAAATAGTCAATAACCTAGTACTGTTTAATATATACCGTACCGTGTAGTGCTGCTTATTATATACCTGTAGTACTATTTTTAATATAGGAGGCCAATGTAGCGCAGTCGCACATCGCGTGACTGTAAACGCGAAGCTTGTGTGTTCGATTTTCGTTCTGGGGCATACCCCAGTTATTTCATATTTACATCACCTCGTACTGGTACATAAACCAAAAAACAAAAAATGGCGCGGAAGTCGAGTTCCGTTACTCAACACCCAATGTTTCGAAAATTCGACGGCAAACAGGGAAATGTAGGGTTTTAACACTAGGTCTTCTCTGCCTACACTGCTATATGCGAGCTAAAAAACAAATCAAAATATTTAATATTAAGTAAAATATTTAAATAATTGATATTATGATTTTCTTATCTAATTTTATTAAATTTTGAAGTACAATTTAAAAACGGTTTGTATACGAACGATTATTTTAAATTTCCTTGATTCCCTTAAGAGTATTCAATATCTGTATTAATTATGTTAGTTGCTTTAAAACATCTCATCATGACCATAGAGTCGTTTCGAAGAGCTCAAAAGTATCATAATTCAAATTTTTATATTTCTTTAAAGCGTAAATAATAACACAAGATCCTCATTAAAAATATATATTTTGTAAATTACATTTAAAAAAAAAAGATTTAACAAACCTCGAATAAAGGTCTCTCATGTTGCTATTATATTCAAAAAAAAAAATATTTCGTAATTACCGTAATAAAACTTAATTCACATTTTTTGTGCGTATTAATAACAGCCCAAGTTAATACTCGAATTATTGCCAACACTTGTTGATAAGCAAATATTTATGTAGTAATTGTGGCCTTATCGCTTATAGGCTCAGGTTGTTAGACCGATAGGTAAAAATGAGGTGGAAGGTCGTCTTTAGTTAATTACTTACCTACTGAGCTCTTCTTTAATATATATTTTTACGCTCAATTTTTTTTTCGTTAATTATACAATAGAATCATCGAGAATTGCAATATATTTCAATCTGTTGTACTTTTCTCCCATTTAAACATATTCAATTTTGAATACTCGAGGCCGTCACGGTGCGGTGACTGTATTGGATTGTAAAATCTGTGATTGAGGGTTCCATCCCTACTTAGAAAAAAATATTATTTTTATTTCTTCGCTTTGGTAAGGCAAAAAGCGGCATTGCGTATATGCTTAATATATATTATTCAAAAATTCTGGCGGAAAGCGGAGAACGGGATGTCTTAACACAACGCTTTCTCTGTCTACCCTGTTATATGCTAAATTAAATAATATTCTAAAATTTTAAACATAACTCAAAATAGAGCTCAACCCACAACCACAGCGTATAATTTGGCATATTCCACTTGCATCGTCATATCGTACAATTTTAAGATAAAAACATAAATAATATATTTAATTTTTACGACCAGAAACTAATTTGTTTCCGTTTCCGTTTAGAACTATCCACGGTCAATGAGCATATGAATTTTAAATTGCTAATCTTTAAATATACGTAATTAATATTTTAGAATTTATATATAGGTATATAATTTTCACGTATAATACTGATATTTTCAAAATTTAATATTAAGAAGTAACCTTTAATTAGCCAAAATATATATATTAATAAGTAACAAAAGCGAGAAGACATAATTTGAAATCCTTTAAACTTATGAAAGTAATATTTTTTATACAAATATAATATTGCAAATAATAGTATGTAAATAAATATATATTTATTCATATGAAAAGGAAGTTACTTAAATGTTATGTATAGATAGAGTTTCTTTTATTTATTCAATCTGCATCAAACTTAAAAACGTTTTTACTTTTAAAATTCAGTGCAAAATTGATAGGACTTTTTTATTTTTAAATAGTTATACATATATTTTCTTTACTTAAATTCAGTCTCATTTACCATAACAAATTCTGGTAGACAAAGCGCGGCGTTAAGATCTGCTCCACAACACGCAGATATACCAATACGAGTGAAAAAGAGAGAACAGAATGGTTTGATGGGAGGTTATCTCTGCCTACCCTTTTAAATAAAGCTCATAGCGTGTAGTTAAAGAAAAATAAACATATATTTTCTTTTTTATTAAATATATGCATAACTAGTTATGGTCCAACAACAACGCAATAGAACAATTGTTACATCTCAGTAGACACCGAAATAAGTTGTAAAATTACACTGCCTTATAAGGATAATAGTTAGTACCAGGTATTGCTTGGACCAAGCAATACTTGGTACCGACGAAATATGTACATATGTTCAAAGTTATATTGACTAATTTAATTTTTATTTCATGTTTTTTTCCGCATGCAGGATTACCCATTTTCGGGACATTGCGTGTTAAGTGGTAGAACTTAAGTCTGATTCTAGCCTTCCAGAGCGGACAAAAAAAAACAAAAATAATCTTTCCCTCAAGTGGGATAGCAAATCCGAACGAATCCAATCGTATAAAAAAAAAAAAATTCAAATATTATATATTATTACATTCAATTCAATTCTATAATTCAACCCTCAATTCTACATTTCCATCGAATTGTAAGTAAAAAGCTGAAATTCTTTGTCCCTGTCGTCCGCTAGATGTCACTACGTACCGTTGGAGAGACTTCGTTAGAGTTCCCTGGAGATAGAAGGTTATTCACTGTTGTTTTGTCGAAGCTACTTTCAAAAAGTATTTATATATTTATTTTTTTAGTATTATAAAAAGAAATGATAGAAAAAGTTATCGATACGATATTGTAATAATAATATTTTTCTTTTTAGTTAAACGTATTAATATGACTCATAGCATCTATTTTACTATTTTCTATTATAAACAGGATATTCCAAAGCCTTATAAATATTATATTCGACGATTTCCTGCCCTGGTTCGGCCAGAGAGTATTATGATTGATAGGCGATGCCAGGCTTCCTGCGATTTGTCTAGACAATGCATTGGACGTTAAGTGGCTTAGAAAATTACTCTAGTGTCTGATCTGTAGATGATTGTGAATAGATTTAGTTCGCGACTTGGGCAGTCGTGACAATGCTGGGACTAGTGTCAGACGCCATTTTAATAGTATTATAAATGGGAAATGTATATTTAGAGATATTGGGTAATAATTAGCTGAAATATTTAAATTAGCTTCACGCTATATCCTGCACACAGTAGGGTAGGTAGGCAGAGGGAACCTAGACACTCCGTTCCCCAATTTCTGCCGTATTCTGGAGTGCATTGCGTGTTGAGTGGCAGAACTCAACGCCGCGCTTAGCCTCGACACCAGAGCGAAGAAATGGAAATATAAATTTAAGTAAATATTTCATCTCCTCGAGTGGGGATCGAACCCACAACCAGTCGGTTTTACAGTCACACTTCGTGATGGTGCGCCACGACTGGCCTCTAATTCTCCTCTGAAATATTTGAAATAGCTAAAGTATTTTGAATTTAGGTTACTATGTCGCAATAGAACAGCATTTGATGTAAACGTGACAGTCGTGAGTTATCTGTCTAGTTTTGAGTAGGACTCCGAATTCTGCAGGTATAGTGTGTTGAGTGGTAGAATTTAACGCCGCGCTTTAATTTGCATAGCGACAAAAATGAAAATATTTATTATTTAATTTTCTCGAGTGGAAATCAAACCTAGAACCTGTGGCGTGTACGTGTAGCATGCTTGTGCACCTGCGCCACGACTGGCCTCAGAAGTAGAAAATATTTAAAAAAAAAAATAGCGGAGGCAAAATAAATTTCATAGCCATAATATACTGTGTAATTATAGTAATGGATATACCAGTAAATTCAACTTTGAAGTGTTATTTAAAAAGAATTAAAAAAATGAAGCTACGTGACTTTTTACTTGTACACGATAAAAATACTTATTGAAGGTTAGAGCTAACATTTAATTCGCATTAACTCGTACTAGTAAATGTCTTGTTTTGTTCACATTGCGATAGACTCTATACAAAAATGTTACGAAGAAAACGATATTGCGAACTCTTAATGTCTTTAAATACAAAACAAACGTTTGTAACGTTCTTTAAAGTACTTTAAATATTAAGAGAGCAGGTGTAATCTCAAAATAGTTACTTACAATTCACGTCTCTACATCTCCTGACAAATATATTGTTAAAAAAATGGTTTTTGCTAGAAACGTTCATATAATGGTCACATAAAGCTATTTAAAGAGTTTTTAATAGAGTCATTTAAATTACATCAGCTTGAAACTCAATAACTCCTATATAAAATATCGTTTTAATAATTAAGTTACTTTTGTAATTATTGTATGAATGACATTTCAGATGTAAGTATACTATTATCAGTTAAATAATTCATACGTAAATTCATTCCTAAATTAAATAAAGTTGTAGTAAATATAAATAATTTTAAATGAATATGTAATTAGATAAAATAAAACCCAGGCATAAAGCAAATACTCGCGCCCAACACACAATATGTCTCAAATACACAATGTCTATGAAATAAAAAAAAAATGTGTATTTTTAAATTATAATTTTTACGTAATCACGTGAGACTGTGGCGTACATCTGTAGTTAAAGTGTCAAAACATTATACCTATCCTAATTAGAACAATTATCGCTTTATCGTTTTGTCTATCCATACAATCTTATAAGATATAAAACACTACGTAGAGTTAAAAAAAAAAATTCATAATAATATATAACAATGAAGATGTAACAATCAAAAAAAGCGTATCATTAAAATTGTAGAGTCATGCGTCACTCGTTGAATAAACATCTTAGCGTAATTACACCGCATCTATCCGTCCGGCGCGGCGAGAGCTACCGGCGCCGCCTAATTATATACACAAGCTTTAATATTCAACGTTCAACAAAATCGATTACCGATCATTATTCGAAAACATTCAAGTAATTAACCGATCACTCGATTCACTCTCGATGTCGATTGAGATGATTTACATAATGATATTGTTAGCAAAATAAACGAGTTGCGGCTCTATGCGGCGGTCCTGCGCCTTACGCCGCAATAACGGGACTCTACATAATAATTGGATCAAATCGATTTCAAGAGACCATTGTTGGCGGTGACTAATAAATAATGAGTCTTGGTAGACATATATTATATATCGCTTGGAATAGAAATCATTTTTTTTGTTGTTTCAAAGTATATTTAATTAAAAGTTGATTAATATTTCTCTTTGTTTTGCTTTGTAAGAACGTTGCATCAAACGGATGCACCATAAATACATAATTGTTTTAAATGAAACTATTTAACCGGACTAATCTTGTATAATTAGTATTATACATTTTTGGAAATCCGATGTTTCGAACACTTTGCAGTAGTCCGTGGTGATATAATAATTATACCAACTGACAGACAAATACCACCTCAGTCTACCCGTGACCACGGACTACTACAAAGTGTTCGAAACCCCCGATTTTCAAAAATGTATAATACTAAATATACGCTATTAATCCAGTTAAATAGTTTCTTTTTAAATGTGAAATAATCCCGAAAAACAAAGATTACATAACATAGTATTTTTTCATGTAAATATTTTACTCCCTATTTATCATTGTATTTGGACATGAGCCATTAATTAAACGAAATGAGGTGTATTAGACAGGTGCATGGTACAGGCAGGGTGTTACAGAAAGCCGGCGCTAAGTTTTTACCGAGATTATTTCGTCGCAAGTGCAAGGCAAGGTGCGACGCTAAGACACCGTTACTTAATTCACTTCTATAATAAGACTTATATGTCTAAATTATATAATAATAATTAATAAGTAATTAGTCCACCAGTCGTGGCGCAGTGGCACAAAGTGTGACTGTAAAACCGACTGGTTGTGGGTTCTATCCCTACTCAAGGAGGTGAAATATTTACTTAAATTTATATTTCCATTTCTTCGCTCTGGTGTCGAGGACAAGCGCGGCGTTGAGTTCTGCCACTCAACACGCAATGCCTCCAGAATTCGGCAGAAAGTGGGGAACGGAATGTCTTAACACTAGGTTCCCTCTGCTTACCCTGCAGTGTGCGGGATACAGCGTGAAGCTGATTTATTTTTAATAAGTAATTAACAGTATGAAATGTATCGAGCTCCAGCGCCCGTCCGACTTGAGCTGTCCACTTTTGTTTTTACAATATTATTTGATTGCGTGGGAAAGATTGCTTACCGAGATATGATTTAGTGATGAATGTGAGTACTGAATATAAGTACATTGTATAGTTTAGGTCAATCTGAAAGTAAAAGACATGTAGAGACAGGGTATAAAGTTTGATAAGCTGTTGTTCTCTTGTCTAATATAAAGAGAGAAAGTGATAGAGTTTAAGAATAATAAAAAAAACTTGTCTTAATAATTTTTTTTTTGACATTAAGAAATTGAACCGACTTTAAATATAGTGTGCTAATATTTTTTACGCGTCAAACATGTAATATTATGTTAGTTAATTAAATATAATATGGAGTGCGAACCAGTTTTTGTTTCTTAGAGCGAGCGCCACTAAAAACGCATATAATTACTTTTGGTTTGAAAATAAAGCTACATAAGTTAATTAAAACATATTTAAAGGATAGCATTGTTGAGTACTCGTTATCTAAGTCGGTAGGTGCATATCAGAGGACAGGTTCCTTAATTACAGACGCGGAAAGACCCTCGATTCTTTAATTGACTCCCACACAAAATACTCAATGTCGAAATTTTTTTTTGTTACTTTGTGACAAAGTTTTTGTGTGATTTGTGTCAATCGCATGATACTTGACTATGTAAAGATATCACTTTCAAAAGTTCAAAAGATATCACAAAATATCTCACTGAATATGGATATGTGCTATATATATCTTTTACCATAAATAATTTTAAATTTTTTTCAGCTTTACCCTGTATCACGCATATATCAGGGTAGGCAGAGGGAGCCAAGTGTTCAGATACTCCGATTCCCACTTTCCGTGGATTTTTAGAGCCCTTGCATATAAAATGGCGGAACTCAACGCCGTGCTTTGTCTGGACACCAGAGCGATAAAAATTAAATATTAATTCATTATTTTTTTTAGTTTTTCGCTTCATTATGCATATAGCAGTTTAGGCTGAGAGAACCCAGTTCTAAGACAGTTCGCTCTCTATCAATAAATGTAACATTTAACCTCGTAACCATAGATTTCATTCAGTCAACAATCAACATTATTCGTAATAAATTATAAACATATAACAGTTTGCTCTGATCTTATCATTTTATTTAAAATCAACGTAATATAAACAAAAACTGTAAAACTTAAATGCATTTTTATACGGTTTCCAAATGTAAATATGTGAATAATAATATATTAGAGACTATTAAAAGATATCTAAATATATTAACGACACTAATAATGAACGGTACATTACAGCTATAGTTTGCAAATTAAGAAAAAACTAAGAATAAAAAGCGCATTCTTCCATTTTGCATACTATTAACATGTGAAATATGGGAACTTATTGAAATCTCTTAAATTAATCTAGTTTTGGTGAAAGTTGGCTGATTTGCACTACAGTTCGGTGGAGTGGTGGAGAAGAGAGTGGAGAGAGAGTAGAGATAAACATGAGGTAATTAAGTAAGTATATTAGTTTTAACGTTATTTTATACAAATATATAGTGTTTTCATTTCCTCGCTGTGGTAACAAGGCTAAGCGAGGTGCTAATTTACACCAATCAATGTGGAAAACGTAATGTCTTAACACTAGGTTTCCTCTGCCTGTTCTGCTGTATGTAGGATAGAGTATGAGTTGTGAAGCTAAAAAAAATACATTTTAAGAAGACTTAGAGGGTTTTTTTTCTTTGATATCTAATATTAACTTGTCGTATAAAATGGACATTCAGATGTAGGCAGGCAGATGTTTTAGTTTTTAAATTAACAAACTTTATTATCCATTAAATAGTATAATAAATAAAGAAAGTGTCTCTTTTTTTTTCATCCCTTTTATATAACATGAGCAATGAATATTATAAGTACTAAATAGTACTTATCTGTGTGAGAGTAATGGCTGTGAGTTCAAATCTCACTAGTAGTTAGCAATGTTTAGAATGTAGGGGTTTCTTGAGATAGATAGAGATAGAGAAAATGCACAGTTCAGTTTTTCCACCCATCATACCATGACACCAGGCTTTCTCTATCTGTCTTATAAAGTGCGGAAATATCGTAAAGATATAAAAAAATGCATAAATATAATAGCTTCTGGCTCTAAACGTGATGATTATGGGTTTGAATTAGTTTCATGCGTGGAGATCCGCCACTCAACACGCAATATCTCGAAAATTTGACGGAAATACCGGAACGCAGAGTCTTAACACTATGTTCTCTGTATACACTGATATATGCAAAAAAAAATCGTGCAGCTAAAAAAAATATCAAAAATAATACTAAAAATAAAAGAAATAAGTTCACTATAACATTTAATGCAAAAATACTTTAAATTGAACAGTAGTGGCTGTAATAAAACGTTTTGTACGACACCGCGGTTTAACCCGTAGGTACACCTTGATTTATAAGCACTCTTTCTTCGAGGTCACTTTGCTGGAACATTAAGGTATATTGTAACTAAATTACTTGCAAATGAGCTTGTGTATTTTTTAATTGTGTCATAAGCGACTAAGCTGTATTAGTGATGTTCTTAGGCTTCAAAAAATATTTGATATGAATTTAAATACTTCTAGTTTACTTACTATCCAGTCATCGCACAAGTTTGTAATCGAGACTGGTTGTGGGTTCGATACCCACTCGAGGAAATAAAACATATATTTAAAAGTATATTTTCATTTCATTGCTCTGGTGTCAAGGCAAAGCGTGGCATTGGGTTCCGCCACTCAACATGCAATGACTCCAGAATTTGGCGGAAAATGGGGAACGGAATCTCTTAACATTAGGTTCCGTCAGTGTGCGGGATACAGTGTGAAACTGATTTATTAAGTACTTTTAATACATGAGTCACAAGCTGTATATTAAATAGAAATTTAATTTTAGTAGTTCAGTTTGACTGGAAAATATAAAATATTTAGAAAGGCAACATCTTTTCTAAATGTGAAGAAATTTACAAAAACACTTTAAAACTTTGCTCGCTGCCTTCCAAAATTTCTTATGAATTAGGTATTATAGGTTTTTGTACAAAAATTAAATATTTTATGAAGCTTTATTCATATATTGAATAAATAATAAATGTTTCTAGTGATTTTCACATGCAAATTACCTTTATAAATACTTTTATAGCTACAGCAAAAGAAATAAATGTTTTGTATAATTTACTACGATAGGTGTGTTCAAGCTAAATGCAGCAGTTGGGCAGAAATGTGAGGCATTATTACTGTACACGAACTACTTTGATTTATTATAGAGCTTTACATACTAGGTAGGTTGCTCGCAAATTACTTTTTAAATTTTCTTTAAATTTTTTTAAGATGTAAAAAAAATTTAATCTTTTTTTTATTTTAAATATACTAGGTTATTTATATACATATAAGAAATATATAGAAATAACAATTGAACCAGTAACACTTTTATTAACGTGGTATGATTTTTTATTTGTTTCCTGGAATCTGCAATCAGCTATCATAATAATCTCTCTATATTGTATAAACATAAAACTTTTTAGTTTTTTATTAGTTGTGATCATGATGACGATCAACACACCATGGCTCTTGTAGAATTGGTCTAATTCTACAAACAGCCATAGTTTGCATTACTCAAAGGCGTCATGTTTCTCAGAGGAAAGACTAAATTTACTAACTCATCCTACACACAAAACTAATTTAACAACAGATTTTTACTTATATCAAATGAGCTGCTGATACCAAGGGCAGGTGCACACATACCGTAACGACCGCAGCGTTCCGGCGTCGATCGTAAGATAACACTTCATGGCATCTAATTTCTTTGACGCGTGTCCTTTCCACGGTGACTTTATCACCTGACGACACCTAAACTACCTACTTCCTGCTTTTTTTGTTACTGATAACAGAATCAATATTTAGTTGTTTTAAATTTTCCATTCTTTATTATTGTAGCCTAAATAAAGTGGTATTTAAATTACAATACTGTGTTTTAATTATGGTTTATTAAGAACATCATATTAAGGGAACCAAAGTCCTTTGATGGCACTAAGTCTCTCTTCTTACTTTGCTAAATTAGAAGAAAAAGAAAAGAAATCCTTGTAATTATTATGTATTTTTTATATTTTTTTATTTTAATAAAAAAAATTAAGGAGCAATATTCGATCGATACAAATTAACAAAGGGAGCGCTAACACCTAAGCAGTAAATAACCAACCGTCGCCGAGTGTCGCAGTATTGACTTATGTTTCCTGTTCACCTTTGTACACTCGCCTTATGCCCTTTAACCGGATATTGTTGCACGAAAATCCTACAATACAATTTATTTTAATTTTATTTTGTATGAGGTTTATATACAATATATATAAACCTACATTGATATAATAGTAAATAAATATATTAATATGTAAAATGTGTTTTATTTTAAAATAAGTATAGTTAGTAAAATAATAAAATGTAAAAAATTAACAGTTATTTGTATTGCATATCCCGATGTCTTTAAGTTAAATTGTAATTTTAAAAGAATATTTTTATGATTGAGGCCAGTCGTGGCGCAGCGGCACGAGGTGTGACTATAAAACCGGCTGGTTGTGGGTTCGATCCCCACTCGAGGAGATGAAATATTTACTTAAATTTATATTTCCATTTCTTCGCTCTGGTGTCGAGGTTAAGCGCGGCGTTGAGTTCTGTCACTCAACACGCAATGCCTCCAGAATTCGGCAGAAAGTGGGGAACGCAATGTTTTAACACTACGGTTCCCTCTGCCTACCCTGCTGTGTGCGGGATACAGCGTGAAGCTGTTTTGAGAATATGACGTTTATAAGTATGGATTATAATTTTATTACAACAAAAAAAATTACAGTCTCACCTACAAGATGCTAATAACGAAAATATATATAATGTGTCTGTTAAGTAAACACAAATAGCATAATCTCTATTAACGCACTATAGAAAATATTTTAAGTAGATATCTTTTAAAGTGAGCTTTAGTTGAGGACCGTCGTCTGGCAGCGGTTCAGAGTCTGACTCTAAACGCGATGGTTTTGGGTTCGATTCCCACTGGGGGCAATGATTTATTATCATTGCTTCGCTCTGGTAACAAGACAAAATGCGTCATTGAGCTCCGCCACTCAACACATACCTAATGTTTCGAAAATTGGGTGAAAAGGAATGGACTGTCTTAATACGAGGTTCCCTCTGTTTACTCTGCTATATGTGGATTACAGGGTGAAGTTAAAAAAAATATTATAGTAACGTTTATACACAGTTATTGGTACTTCGTTCTAACAGTGATGATGTAACGACTCCAACATTCTTGAACGTAAGTGTGACTCATAGAAAGTATCAATCGAACAAAGCCCACAAGTAAATAAGCGTTATTATTATATTTAAATGTAATTGAATACTAATAATTATTTTAGTTAGAGTATATTAGTTGTCTTCTTTTTTATATTTATATGAAAAAAAGTCTGCTTACTCAATTCTAATTAAAGAAAAGATATTTACATCTTTATTTATTTCTCACTATGTCTTAATACGTTTTAATTCAATATAATAAACAATAGGGCAGCGACACTCTGACTGTAACTGTGATGGTTGTAGTTTGGATTCCCATTCAAGAAATGAATTATTTAATTGTTCTCGCTTTAGTAACAAGATGATCCATGGCGTTAAGCTCCGCCATCTGACACGCAATGTCTCAAAAATTGGAAAACGGAGTATCTTAGCACTAAGTTTCCTTTGTTTTCCCTGCTATATGTGGGCTATATTGTGAAACTAAATATAATATAAGTATTTATTTTAGATTTTAAGGTAAAACATGCGTTGACTGACACGCTTAATAACTAGATATACCTAATCACAAATTCTTCTCAATTTGCAATTATTCTTAAAAAGGCTATTTTTAATATTTATGATATAGTGAAGTATTCACGTGAGCAAGTACTGTAGTTAATATAGGTAATAAATCGTGAATGCGCCCGCGGCTCTCGGTAACGAGTCCGAGGCACAGATGGCGCTACCCGCGGCTACTCTACAGGCACTATGGGGTATTTTAATGATATTAAATTTCTTGTGAATTTGGTTATTTTGGATATATTTTTAGATTACAAGCACTGTAGGGAATACAACCTAAAGATTTACCTTTAGGTATTTAATTAATGTTATTTAATTTCTGGTGAATTTTTCTGATTATTTAGGATTAATTGTAAGCTTTGTTGATATTTTTTTTTTCAATTTAAGTACTAAATTATCGGTAGCGTTTTGCAAGACAGATTGAAGTGATGACTATGTATTTTAATTACATTTCTTTTAGGTTCACGTTTCATCCCGATTAACAAGGTAGGCAGATCAAACTTATTTTTAACATTTTTAAAGTGTTATTCCACACTTAGGAAAGAAGAATACTAATAAAAAAAATGTATAAAAATTTGAATGTAGCGGGACTGGAACACGCACCTCCTAGAAACCGACCTTGTCGGTAACGGTGAGAGTATAGATCAAACTTATTATTAAGCCGAAGGAACTTTTTCGAAGGAACTTAGTACTGCATTGAGTCTTTCAGAGCCAAAAAACAAAAACTATGTTTCCCCTGAATGAGTAACCAGCATCCATCATGATTACAGTTTGACGGAATGGGACACTAAAATGTCACGTTGGCCTCAGATATTATTACATTATAGGGTTGCAGTATCCTGCATACTGGAACCAAAAGTGATATTTTGCTCATCAAAACAGGGACTGTAGTATATTGATTAGCTTAGTCAATTTCGTACCCAGATTTATTGCGCACCGACAAAGATAGTAAGGCTGACGTTGGTTTCCACTTGTTGTATAAAAGTGGTTTGATTTTAATTCTAAATAATGGTTTAAATGTAGCATACTTTAACAAAATTAAGAGTACAAATAACATTAATTTAATTAAGGCTTAATTCTGTGAATTTAACCATCGTAAGTAATTTAATCCATTAAGTTACGAAAAAAATCTATATTGACTTGCTCTACCAAATATGTAGAGAAGTCCCTTGTTGTTTCTCTGTAGATGGACTGAAGGAATAAAAGGAATGCTATCAATGGATACTTTCTTGGTTGACTTACTGCAAGGAGACATGAAATGAAGTAAAAAATGGTAACAGATTTTTTTATGATTTGAGGCCGTCGTGGTCCAGCGGCACAGCCTTACTATAAGCGCGATGGTTGGGGGTTTGACACTCACTGGGGAAAATGGATTATTTTTATTTTCATGCTTTGGTAACTAGATATAGCATAGCGTTGAGTTCCACCATTCAACACACAATATTTCGAAAATTGAACGGTGCGTGGAACAGAGGGTCTTTGGAATAGACTTCCTCTGCCTGCTTTTATTAACTGTTAAATTTCGATTTTCTAAATATTTTCATATAGTAACATTCGTCTTGGTTGTCACTTTATAAGTCGAATTCAATCCAAAACTAATATTGGCAGTCATGTACATAATTCTATTTTCTGAAAGAAAAAATAGAAAGCAAGTTGTTTAAATAAAATCTCCAAAGTGAAATGTGCAACAACTGATGAGCACTTAGAAATGTCAGCGATTTTGCTCAAACGCTTAATATTATATGAATTACCTTGCAATTTGCCATTGAAGCATCACCTACAGGCATCGGACCAGTGACGTATAGCACTATTAAACTTAACTTTAAGTCGATTACACGCACGCAATTTTTGTTTACACCTTAGAGTTAAATATAATATCATAATTCAGATGTATATTTTTGTCTTGTAAAATATTGTTTTCTACTGATAACTTTCTTTTTACCTGTAATATAAAATTAAATTAGATCTTCGTAAATTTTTCTTTAACCAAATATAAGAAGCTGAGGCTCAAAATGTAAGGCGCAGTGTGACAGCGTCTGTCTGACTGTTAGTGGACGGCTGTCAGATCTCCACTCCAATTGATTATATTTAATTAATTTTCATTTTCAGCCGCCACTACAATACGCAAATTAACTTAACGCTTTTTTCCGCATAGCAGGGTAGGCAGAGGGTCCCTAGTGTTTAAGACACTCCGTTCTCATTGAACTGCTACATAATATTAAAATTATTGCTTTATGCTGGTACATTATATTAAGATGTTTTTACTAAGTACAATAGAAAAAATGTATAATAATAATTCTTCCGAATAAGATTCGATCTCAACTATCCAAAATTTTATTATATAGGTATTTTACTAAATCTGCAATTTCTTGAGACTACTAAAGGAGTTTAATTTGGAAAAACAGTTACAGAACAGTGTCATTGAAAAAATATATTTCTATTGAAATTTTATACATTATTTTAGATTTATAGGTGACTCCTTCTGCTACTCAACACGCAATGCCTCCAGAATTCGGCAGAAAGTGGGGAACGGAGTGTCTTAACACTAGGTTCCCTCTGCCTACCCGGTTGTGTGCAGGATACAGCGTAATGCTGATTTTAATTTATAGGTGACAAGTTATTAATATTTTCATCATGAACAATAAAAACATTCACAATATATAGCAATTTATAAGACATGTAGTACATTTAGCCCCTCCTGGATCTTTTGGGTGTAAACGGCAGAGGCGCGGGCGTCGTCGCGGCGTCGTCTGCTATTTTTAACCGCCAATCGCTTCAAACCGACCGCAGCTACAATTAGATGTGTGTTCGTATAGGAAGCTGAGATCTGGGGAAGAAAATGAGAATTACGTACTGAGCTTACAACATTGTTATTATATTGTATTACTTAACTAGAAGTACAGTATCTTAGAAAATATAACAGAATATGTAAAAATAGAATAGTGAAATGAGTTGGTTTTTCATTTTATATAGCAGGGTAGGTAGAGGAAATCTAGAGGTAAGACACTCCGTTCTCTACTTTCAACTGGAATTATAGACTTGGCGGAACTTAACGCTTTGCTTTCCATTGACAGATATTTTGACTTGAATATATTAGTGGTATGATTAAGTTTGATAGAGCTATTTATACAAGAGGCCGAGGTTCCACGCCATGAAAATATTATATGGTGAAATATTTTATTTTATTATATTAAATTAAATAGATATTTTAACATAAAATAATACGATAATTGAATATATTAGTAGTATGATTAAGTTTGATAGAGCTATTTATACAAGAGGCCGAGGTTCCATTGCAATAGAAAAATATTTTCAAAATCATTTTGCAGTTATATCAACTATTAAACTAAACCATTTTTTTATTATTTTTAAGTAATTTAACATAATTACAATTAACGATATTTCACAGAAAAGAACAGGTAGCTTTAGTCATAATACCCAACAAAATCACAACATCCACATATTTGTAGAGAAAGCAATAAAAGGAAGCATTAAACGACCATCAAATGTCTTCGATGGTCTCTGTCCTAATTTCAATCAAACAAAGTCAACAAGAGTATTCAGTGAGAATATTTTAAAAGGGATCCAAGAGCAAATAAAACATTAGGACTATTACCAAGGTATAGTATTAATTTGACAGATACTTCTCATCCGAGGTAACAGCAGGTGTTCCCAAATAGTTAGTGATAAATATACACCATCAATATGGTAGAGACGCAGTCGGCCACCCTTTCACGGGCTAATATGAAACGTAGGTAATTGTGGTCATGGAGAGCTATTCGGACCACTCTGTACTGTTATTATGATACGCTTATTTAAGTTTACTGTTTTTTTTTATGTATATGTATGTAGAATTGTGGCATTTTTTTTGGAATTACTAACGATATAGGTGATCCTGATATTGGGGTTTGCCACGCTGATACTAATTTAAACAAATTGGTAGAGTCTGTTTATTTGTCAATTTCTAAGACTAATACAAAAAGGTATTCTTTTGGTGGGAACTGGAAACAAGAGAGAACAATATTTTACAGTGTGTACTGTAGATGAACGGCCGACAATACTATTGATATGTCCACAAATTCGTATGTTTCAAACATATTTGGCTACTTGACAACAATCACACAAAAACCTAAATTGATTTTGAGTTGACACAGATGTCATTTTTATTAGATTCATAGTTACCTACCTACATACGTATACTATAAAGTCATATCAAGAGCTATAAAATTATTTACTTTTTAAAATGGATCCACATGTAAAAACAATAACTTTTGAGTAAAACTTTCATATATCGTTAAAAAGTCTTATCATTTTATTAGAGCGATCTTAATGCTAGGTGGTTGTCATAGCGGAGGCCGAGAACGGTATTTAAATGACGATTTTTATGAACACAGCCAAGTGCCAACGATGAAATGAAAGGTTACGAAAAATGTTATCCAAAAACTAATAATGCTGAGTTAGATGACAGCTATGGCACTCGCGGACGACGTCTTAATGGACGTGTAGATATCACCGCAACTTAATACTCTACATATATTATTATTCCAAATGACTTGGCGAATTGCATCGCTTAAGTGTTAATTATCAAAAAATGTTTAGATTTCTCTATGTTTAGATAGCTTTATCGGCGACATAATTCACAGTATCTACCGTTTTAATATCGGTAGAGCAGTTTTTTTATAGCTTTCATGCAAAATAACTATGTAAATGTAAAATAATGCTACTTTTTATAAATACAAATAAAAAGAAACGGTAGAGTTCGCTTAATTTATGTACGATTTTAGTGGACAGTACCGGGTCATATATAATAGATAATTAAAACAATATTAATATTAAAACAAAATCACTATAAAAAGAAACTGTAAAGTTTTCTATTTTAGATAGATAAATAGTGATGATAGGATTCCTAGACGTCTAGCCATGATATGGAAATACATTTTTATATTTCTGTTATCAATATATTTTTTCACATAATTTTATTATAAGTTTACAATTAATTTTAATTAATTTAAATGAAAGTGCTTAAAAATATGTTATTCTTTATAAATATAAAATACGAGAACATGAAAATAACGCATTCCCTTGAGTGCGAATCAAACCCATGATATGTAGAGTTTACAGCTTTGGTACAACGGCCTCAACTTTATTATATTTTAATATAATTATCGATAACCTTTTACACTAAAACTAGCAAGATAGATAGTGATGAAAGGACGAATATACATTCCAAATCGATTCTTGTCGTCCTTGTAATTATCACACCAAAGTTATAATGTAACGTTTAGTATATAGAAGCAGAAATTGACTTCGATATTTATACGTTGAAAGCTATACCTTTCCCCAAACGAAATAGTGGACGAACAACAATTAATTAATAAGTAAATATGGTGGCTTGTTAAGCTAGTAATAGGTAGGTATGTCGCATAGCTAGCGAGTACGTATTACAGAAGCGGGCACACGTTCCGTTGTAGAGCCATAGATCCCACGCGAGCGTTAAACTGGTCGATCTACTCTTGCGCAACCAAACTGTTCGTTTCCAATTTTATGTTGACCGGTTTCTAACTTGTCTTAGCCTTCTAATTTCGGCTCGTTTAGATTTGGAAAATACGTGGTGTTGATATCGAAATTACGCCAGGTGATAGCCTTTTCACCGTCGACGTGAGATATGCTCGCGCTATTCATTAATTAATGGCAACTCTCCCTCGCATTAACGTGAATTATTGTATTAATTTAATTTTCTCTTTTTCTCTTTTTTCCATTACAAATCTATACTGTTACTGTGGTCTGCATTTTTAGTTGTACAATAATTATGTTTATAATATTAATCGTGTTGATGGAGTGATAATTTGAATATTAGGAATATTTTTTGGGTTGTTGTTAATTCGTGGATGTAAATATTTTATAATATTAATACTGTGGTCAACTTTTCATAGTAAATTTATAACAAATTGTTGTTTTTAAAATAGTTAATATATTCTTCCATTATGGATATTTCAATAAATTTTGTATTGCTAGAGTTTAAGAATATCCATATATAAATTACAATTAATAATTTTGGTATTAAATACACATTTTTAGGTTTCCAGTACATCCACCTGATGTACCAGATGAACCTGAACAGCTTGAGTGTGAAGATTGACAGGATCTTCTGGTCGGTCGAGAGCGACGTCGCGTGGCGTGGGCGACTACAAATACTGCCGGCGGGGTGCCACGCACAAATCAACGCTTAGCGACGTGCCTGCCGGACCCCCAGCGAGAGCACAGGGCTGAACGCCGCGGTACTTTATCAATAATACCAAATTTACCCAGTGTTAGCTAAATAAGGTTGGAAAATTGTATATCGATGACCTTTGTTTGGTCATGTCAGTTAGAAGTGAATATAAAGTCGGTGGAGTTCTTAAATAATATTACAAATATTCCTAATATTATTCCAATTTAAATTACAGCTATACTTTGAACAATTTAGGTAGCGTTGTCAACAATAAATTATCAGAAATATCCAACAGCACATCGTTTGACATAATTTAGTCAAGCAAGCTTAAAAGCAACTATAAGTAGAGTCGTTTTAATTATAACATTAGAAAGTTATTGCTTCATCTTTGTCTTATGAAAAATATAAAAGGATTTATAATTGTCAGTTGTATCGAGCTAGCCCTGGACCCCCGTCGCGGCGACTGCGCCAACATCTCTCACCTCTCTCCGTAATGAACAATACAAATGTGCCATTTGAGTGCCCGACCTTCGTCCACCGCGCCTGCGCGTCCTCGCCACTACACGGCCGCAAGAGTGTCTCGCGCTGCGTGATATTTGTACATACACGTTTTTTAACGACTTTTTGATCGTTACCTCATAAAATACATTTTTCCTTAATGAAAACTTAAATTCGGTATTTTTATATTAACTTCTTGCTCATAAATAATACGACTTCTATTTCCAACATACGACAGCTAAATATTAGAACTCAGTTTTTGTATATCAAGTGCTCATCAAGTGATATCTGCAGAAACTTCAGGGGTACTTAGATACCTTTAAATTAAAGAAAGAAATTTTATACTCCTAAGGAAATTATACAGGCTACATACATTCTACGGCGACCGCCCGAGGCGAGTTTATTAAGTACGATTTAAACTTCCGCTGTTAAAGCGTAAAAAATAACAAAACAGGTACCTAGCAATCAAGTCGAAAATAACTAAATGCGTCTATAATAAAGAAAAAATGTAATTGCCGCAGTATCGGAGCGTATCTCTAAACGACTGCCACATTTCGTCGCAAAATTGTCCTTTAGTAAGTTTTTCATTCGAAGGGCTGTGACAGGACCATTATAAAATTAGGATCGTTTTAGTAATAATAGGGTCGGGGATACGCGACCTCGCATCGCCGAGAGGGCTCATCTCGGCCGTCACAAAAACTGCGGCCGCTTCATTATACTCGTATGCATGCGTTCATTATCAAAGTCCGTTTGGCCCAGACAGCTGATTTGGCATACCTTTGCAGTGATCGGACCAAGGCCAGACCATGGCTGCCGCCGCTGACGACGACGATAACAGCGCTGACGTCTCCCCACAAATTAAGAACCTTCGAATTGCCATACGAGGTATTAAATCGACTGAAAAGGAAAACAAAACACTGAGAGGCAACGAACGACCGGCGCACGGCGTTGACCAGAAACACAAATCTGAATTAAGCAAACAATACAGACAATAGTGGTGGCAAAAAATGAAATCGAAAGCGAGCCCGAAGGAATTTGGAAACGAAATTCGCGGATCGCATTTTGCAAATATTCTCGCGTGTTACTGCATTATTATTTAAGTTAGGGCCTTTAAAAAATGTTTGTGATGGGATGATCGTTTTTTTGGCGGCGCGTGCGCTGCGCATAATTGGCGCGCCGGACGAGCAGGAGCTCGCGTTTCTTGCCGCTGCGCCAATGCTATTACATATATGCCATTGCATATAACGGATTTGAATCCTTACCTGATACTAGGCTATGGCACTAGTTTTTTTTTAAATAGGTTCTTGATATATATTCGACAAAGACCACCTCAAGTTGGCAAATACTAACACGCATTATTAATAATTAAAATAATTTAATTTGATCAACATTAAACAATACAGATCGCTATTAAGATAAACATGTAAAGGGTGTAGCAATTTAAAATATCATTTAATAAGTCAGACCCAGGTAGTGAAAAGGGTATGACGCCCTAAAAAGAGTCGGTCAAGTGTTGCTCGGAGCGATGGTTGACCGCCGACGCGTCTCGCTCTGTGCTGCACAAAAAACTAATTTAGACGACGCGACGGGACCCTGTATGATATCTGGAATCCCGTTGCGTAGCCTCGGGACGAATATCTCCGTGCAAAAAATGGAATCACGATATCATCGCTTCTAAACAAGCCTACTATTCCAGGACGTTTTTAGAACGAAATGTTTTAAAATTCTAATGTTCGTATTAACTTTATATTGCTCTTGATTACTTACTTATGTTGTTGAGATTCGAATAGGGCTATAATTTTTTTTAATACTTTTTTTTCAGCTTCACGCTGTATCCTGCACGTAAAAGAATGGGCAGAGGGAGCATAGTGTTAAGACGCTCCGCTTCTCACTTGATTCAAACCCACAGTACGTCGCGTTGTACTGGCACACGCATGTACCCCTACGATTGGCCTCTATAGGAGTATTTATGGAGTGTTATATTGATAAATAATTAAACTATAAAATATTTTATTTATAAATGTGTTTAAAAAAATAAAACCACTTATATAGATTTTAGATTTTTTTCTTCCAGAAGTTCCATATATATTGAAATATTATTGTATATTCAGTATCTATTTACTGTTCAATAAATTTGACCTTAGAGTTTCGTTGCGTTGGCATCAGTGCCGGGGGCAGCCTGCGACGTCTCGTCCGTCACGTGTCACTCCATCCACGAATACAATAGAGTCTTTGCAAAAATGGTACGCATGTCGCCCCGATACACTTAACAATGGAGCGAAAAAACAAACAATCGAAATAGAAATCGAAAACACTGCGTTCCGAATGCGACCGAACGGGATTTTGGAAATCCGGTTTTTGATTTTTGTTTTCCCGAGCCGCCTCCGCCGCGGCCATTGTCAGAGCGTCACCAGAGACAAACATATAGGAATAGTAAAAAACGTACGGCAGCTACTTAAAGCCTTCTTAGAATGCAAGTAAAAGTTCACCTTTGATTCAATGCAGCTGACATCCTATTGGTATGTCATTTTGTGTGTGATTAACAAAACATATGGGGTCTTTGTCTAGTTTATATAAATTTTATTTAAATTCCATACAAAGGTAACACATAGAATGGATGAGTAATATTTGAAATAAAAATAAATAAATGTTATAATATGTTTTAAGAAATATTAAAGAAACTTTAAATGCATAAATTATATGCACGCATATATAGAAATGCTCATAGCAACAACTAAACAAAATTGTACGTAAAAGCGAAATATAAATCGACAAATACCTGTAGGCAAATAAATATTTGTTATTTTTTGTTCCCTACATTCCCTTGTGTACGCCGTCAGGTCAGAGGTGGTGGAGGACGTCACCGCCATTGTTACCACTGACGAAGCGTAAATGCATTCTCATCGATACCTACTGTTTGTTACACTTTAATATCAATATAACATCAAAATGTTAATTATTATTTATATAATAATAAACATTTTCTTAGCTATTTGTGGTTTTGTGAAATATACTTTGAATAATTTCTTATTCAAAGTATATTTAACAAAACCACATATATTATAAAAAAAAGTAATTAAGCCGCACAAGGTTTGTTTATCGGGATGTTTTTTTCTTGCAAAAAAAGCATTAAAACAAGCAACTCGCTTGTTTTAATGCTTTTTTTAATGCTTTTATATACCACTTATCTTTTTATCATTGAATACATAATATATAAAACAACCTAAGTCTACTTATATACATGTTCTACGACATTAGGTACTTTCAATATAATATATATAAAAATAAATAAAAAAAATCAAAAAAATAAAGTTTTGAAGTAAAAATTTTTAAATACTAGTATGATTATATAAAAATCATACCTAGTATTTAAAAATTTTTACTTCAAAACTTTATTTTTTTGATTTTTTTTATTTATTTGTATCGTGGGGAACGAAGTGTCTTAACACTGGGTTCCCTCTGCCTACCCTGCTGATTTATTTATTTATTTATTTACTAGCGACTCGCCCACGGCTTCGCCCGCTTAAAATACATGATTATTGATATAATGACTTCTAATATGATTTTTTTACGACATATCGTCAAAGAATGTTTTAAATAAAAAAAATACTACCATTGTTGATATTTGATATTTATAAAATATACATAAAGCTAATTATTTATTACACGTATATATTTTTGTAACTTTATGTGCTTTTTACCTATAAAATATACTCTGTTAAATGTGCTGATGTCAGTGAATAATTTAATTTGCTCATTCAGAAACAGCCTTAAATGTTAAATTATTGATTTGAAGGATTCATAATATTCATTGTAAAATAACTGTAATAATTGCATATTAACTCCTGTACAGTTTTTAAATTAGTTACATATATTATATGAACGAACCAACCAAAAAATCTTTGTATTTACTTGATATTTCTTTCAAGATCGTTCTTTATCTTTGTGTTGAAATAATTACGACTTCTTTCAAATGACGATATTTTTTTTTTAATGAACCAATTTTGATGAACTAAACTTTAGTAGTTAAGTTGAGTTAAGTTGAGTTAAAACAAAGCAATTGGTGAAATTTTCAAGTAAATCGGTTCAGTACATTCAGAGAAAAATGCGGACAAAAATATGTCGACAGACAGACAAACAGACAGACAGACAGACAGACAGACAAGAAATTTAAAAAAAATCTTTTTGCTTTCTATTATTCTTTTTAAGTGTCCCTCTATCCATTTCAGTCAAAATTACTAAATGTACAGACAAAATATTTTTACTGTCTTATTATATATAGAGATTATATAAAAATAAAAAAATAACAAACTTAAGTGAACCTAATATTATTTTTGTTATAACAGTTTGTGCAACAGTAGCATCTGAGCTCTATTGTCAAATACCACAAACATTTTAAGTAGTGACCGTTAGAACTTTTTGTCCAAACCAGTCTCAGTGGATTCTTAAGAATACATAAATCTATGAAAAAAAAACCAAAATTGGGGATATTGTGTCTCTGGATGGCTTAAAAAAACGTATTGACAAAAAACTCAACGCAACTCAGCAAAACCGCAATGTTTGCCAAAGGTGAGAAAATCGTCTAATTAACACGTCTGCTCGAACGCCCCGCAGTGGCAAAATTGCCAGCCATTGTTGCTGTTCCTTTATGAAAGTATAATTATCTTTATTCAGGTGCATTATTTTTTGAATCGCCGCCGAGCTGCTATTCAGTTGCAAAACAGCCAACTTGTGTTTACGTTTCGATGAGCACTAATTAGAGATAAAAAAGAATCCATCTATGTGTCACCCTTAAGTCTTGGATGTCTATAGTCATCGTCTTTCGTCTATAGTCATGATCGATAATTGGCTACGTGCTGTTCAATGACTCGTCCAAAAAGGCAAGATATACACATAAAATTTAAATGCTGATGTAAAATATGCAAAAAAATCGCAGCTCTCGTGGTCCCTTTAGTGCTGACGCGTGCTCAGGCGGCGTGCTCGGGCCGCTTGCGATGCTTGTATAATTAATTCGTGCGAGTGACAGTGAGATACCTGTCCGTTTCTATTGCAAACAAGCCGGCATGCGTCGCTCAGGTGTATAATCTTTATTTATATTTTTTGCTTCCACTTCCCCTTTGCATACATTAACATTTTTGCGATTGTAACACTCTGGATTTATATTCCTCATGTCCAACGCCCTAACTGATCATTGGAAGCTTTCTGAAAATTCCATTTCAAACTAAACATCTAAACTATTAATTAAATATTTCGGTGCTCATATGGACCACTGAACACTTTATGATCTGCTAAATTAGTATTATTAGACGCTAACATCAAAGTAAATCTTAGAGCCACCGGATTGAGTTTAATTTTTGGGAGCGCAAGATATTTAGAACAAATTTTTGAGTCGCATCAGAGGTACCATTTTAAACTTAAATAGTAGGGGATAAAATTTATTTTGCCTTGTACAAATATGTATATAGTTGATGCTTGTTCGTCACCTGGCCGCCCGGGCAGCTGGGTCACATTGTCTGAGCTCATCACTTGACTCGAGCGAAAGGGATGCTGCGCTGTCATGTGAACTAACGGAATCCTGGGAAACATATCTCCCATACGTATAACACGAGTACTCCTTCAATGGCATTGTATAATGGTAACGCGATAGGCATTACACAAATTGACTAGCTAAAATATATTAAGTCTCTTTATTATCCATATATATGAACATTAGGTCGTATATATTTTATTTCGTAATATTAAATAATAGTTTAGATGTGATTTAATAACATTAGTGTTAAGTCCATCGTCGATAACATTTAAAAGCAGATGTAAATTTTTATTCCTCAATATGTTATGCAAATGAGCGTCGTATTCGCTGTTGTCAACTATGTTCTTTTCGATTCGATTTGATGAGAAAAAGAAATTATCATAAAAAAGGTATGTTACAAAGCATTGCTATACGAGCGGCTGTACCTACGGCGGTCTACCGACCCACCGTCCATTTGGTGTTGGCGATTTTCTAATAGATCACAAACATTAATATGCTCAAGACTGGTTTTCGTGAGATCCGTTAGTGGCTTTATGTAAATTATTTAGTTTATGGCAGCTCCTAGTTTACATTCGAATGGATTAGAAAAAAAGTTCGCCGCGAGATGCGACTGCGTGTGACCATGATAAGGTAACGTATTAAATCGTAGAAAGTGGTCGTATATTATGGATTATGGAAGGAATTTCTATAAAACATAATTTGTCTATTGACGGATATGGGAAGAGTGTAAGGTGCATCGACACGAGAGTTTGTCTTTCTTGTACAGGCTTAACTGCACCGTGTACAAAGTTTTTTTTTGTAAACTAGGTATATATTACTATGACACTAGGATGTATTTTCAATAGCTATAACATATGAAATAAAAAAAGACAGATATTTTTGAGTGTTTTAGTTAATTAATTAAATGATTTCTTAAAGATATAAATAATAAAAATGTTACATTTTTATTATTTTAATCTAATCGCTGTCAGTTCTAGTCTATTTTGTTTGAAAGAATTGCTACAAAATAACTGTGTTATTAAATTGGCTTAAACTTTATTTTACAATATTTAGACAATATCGTGTTCTAATAACATTTATCACATTTAGAAACAATGGGTGATGACGTTATCAGACAACGTACATAATTTATTAATTTAGGATGAATAAATAAATAACTGTGTAGTTTAAGCAGGGGAATCCGCGAGATCCAGTTCGGTAGTTTATAACATAATATAAAAGATGTCATAGTTAGAACTCCATGCAAAACCATGAACGACTTTGAGAGTAAAATATTAATAATTTTGATATTTTAAATATCAAATAAAATTAACAATTTATGTATTTATAAAGAAAGTTATAATTTTTAACTAATGTTTGGTTTAGGAGAGGTCCGACCCGCACATGTTCCCATGCATGGGAAATACATACATATATCTTGTCGCATTACCGAAATACCGTTATCTAAAAAGTGTCCGTTCAATAAAGGCGAGTGTCGTTATAAAGTGATTCGATTACTATGCATCGGCGTTAGTTATTGTGGACGGCGAGGGAAACGTTGTCCAAACTAGTTTGCTTCCAAACGGCCGATCTCATAGAGGCACATTGTCGAGATAAATGTGCAGAACCGGATGCTGCGTCTCCGGGCCATCGATAAAACGGTCACAAACGCTATAAAACTGGCCGCGAGACGTGTTTTGTGACTAGGAGTGACCACCCTTTCAAATACATCTCATTCATCACGCGAGATGAAAGGAATTCCTATCAGCTGATCCGCGGTATCTAACGGTCCGTCGTAGATCAATTATGGAAACAACCCTTCCCGCGTCATCTAACGCTTTTTAGAAATAGAAATCTAACCTGTTTTCAATAATACATCTTTAAAATACGCTTTCTTAGGTACAGAACTAAAATCGAAGGAGGATGATCGTATCGCATTACGTGAACTCAGCGCTGTCTAATTTTGAACACAATGGGCATAAAAAGTGGGTAAAATAATTGTGTCACAGCGCCACCCTCTTCACAATGGACAAAAGCCCACAATGCGCCCACGCCGCCTTTGTCGCGCATCGCGGGCACAATCGCGCAGGAAGATCGATCTGGCACGCAGACACGTGTGCGTCCCGGCAGTATAGTAAATTGTAGTCAAAGCGAGGCGAGGCGAGGTGAAAGTTGAAGGCGAAAAGTAAAAGTCGCGACGCATCTGCCGTCGATATCGAATTATGTTAATTCAAGACGTCGGGGGCGGGCGCGGTACTAAAGGGTTGCTCGATTGTTTGCCCTTATCTCAAAATGTAGGTTTGTGCTCTATCTCGTCACAGCTCCAAGGCAACGCGTAAAAAAACAGAGTGCATTCATTCGGATCCACAATCCACTACAAATCGGCCAATCTTTTTGTGTCATTGTCACAGATTGTTATGAAGTTGTATTATTTATTTGACACTTCCAAAAAAATCTTTTAACTCCGTGATTTATGAATGTCTTTATAGTTTATCGCCTTTATCGATACACATTGTAACGATGTGTTTACAATATGAATATAATTATTTGAGGAGACACGAATAATTTTCCCATTTCAATACAACTTTGAATAATAATTTGATCGTTCGTAAAACGTTTTACGTCAGTAATATATTATTGGTAGTAAAATGAATCTGTGAAGACGTTTAGCGTAGTAGTAGCGGTGGCGGTAGTGAGGGGCTAAATGGTTTTTAATCGGCCTCTTCATTCGATTCGCTGATAATGATCTTCAATTAGCGTCTGTCGCTGGCACTAACGATTGCCCACTCGTAATCGTAAATCATCGATCGCGCAACGATCTCGATTCATCTCGATTCGTCCCGAGTCACTGACTACCACTTACCAGCCTCCAGCCATTACACTGATAAGCGTTATTGATAAATATTTGTGAATTACAACGGCGAGGCGAGGCTAAGCGAAGCGAAGTAAGGTTTGTGTCACACTCTCGTGTCACGTCAAGTTTCAAGGCACTCGAGGCAGCTTAATTAAGTACCCATCGAGGGTTTTAACCTATTTACTGTTTTCTGCTTGCATAATAGAAATTAGAGAAAATAAATTTTGATTAAATTACGATAAAAAATACTAAGTTTTTTTACGGATATCTTGTGTTTATTGGTACGTAGAACAGAGAGTTTGAAGAGAGATAGAGTTAAATATTCAAGGATTAATTGTACTTTTTTTGTAATAACTATAAAAAAGCATTTAAACTCTGACAAAAATGTGTCTATGTCAGAGGTAGGTACACTCTATCATAACCATCACATATATGTAGTTGTTACTTTCATTATAACCGAAAAGAGTTTTAAGCTTTATGTTTATTGGAAGCGAACAAAAATCTTACATTTCAATAAAAGTATCATAAAGTTTCTAAATGATGATAACGATCGTTTCACCGTTGCAAGTCCGTCTTTCGCCGCGCGCCGCTGTGTTACATCGTCCTGATATTGGGACAGTGTCCGACTGTGACGGAGGCTGTGAGTTTGATTCCCATTCGCGGTATTTATTTATTTATTTTTTCACAGAGACAGACAGAGACAGAGGCCAGTGGCGTTAATGTAAACGAGACTAGTTGTGGGATCGATTCCCGCCCGGTAAAATGAAATATTTGTTTAAATTTATATTTTTATTTCTTTGCTCTGGTGTCAAAGCAAAGTGCGGCGGTGAGTTCCGCCACTCAACACGTAGTGCCTCCAGACTTTGGCGAAAAAAAACCTTGACATTAGGTTCCCTCTGAGTGCGGGATACAGCGTAAGCGAGGCCTAATTTTTAATTTATTTATATCTTTTAAAAAATGAGTCCACTCTATGAGACAAACACCTTGCAAAAACGCAATATTTGAGAAATATGCAGAAAGTGCAGAAATGAGAAGAATAAATGTTATGACATTAATTTCTTTTAAAAAAGGAGTCTCCCGAATTTGGCGGAACATAGGAAACGGGAGGTTTCTTAGCACTAGGTTCCCACTGCATTGCTGTGAGTCTAATATATCTTCCATAATCAACTGCTATATTTTTTTAGTAAAAAAATTACGAAGCAAGCGATAACTTAAGGACAGATAATAATTTAGTTATTAAATGTCGTAAATACTTTAGATAAATTACACCATTTGTCCGTAATGTATTGGACAGTTTGTTAGATGCAATCTTTTAAACACTAATTTGTAAGGGCGCCGCCATATGTCGACTTGCGGATTTGACTCGAGAGGGTATTTTAATTGTTCTATTATATTGGGACGGGGGTTCAAATCTGCGGTGATACGTCAATATGTTGGTGGAACTGTTACTTTTGATTAATGTGGTATTACCATTGCTTGCAGTTAAATAAATGTATTGAAAGTACCACTAAATATGGTTGATTATGTTTAGTTATATGATGTATGTTGTATCATTCGTTTTCTAATAAGTGATTTTCGGTATTGAGGATTTTTTTTTGATTTAACCTACATTCCGTACTGGTAGGCAAAGGGGACCTGGGAACCGTGGTTAAGACATTCAGACCATTTAGAGACTTCTGTTCCACATTTCTTTGCTCGTGTCTCGTTACCAGAACGAGGAAAATTGAAATATTAAATATTTCATAGTACCAACCTATCGTATTTTAATCAGTATAATGCTTGTAACTGTGCCACGCATTGTCACTGACTTTTCTCCCTAAAATTTTAGTAAGAACTAGTTAGTAGTAGTTGCTAGTTAAACATCATCTAAGGTTGTCAAGGAAGACTTAACCATCCATCACAAATGACCTTTTTTTTTAATTAAAAAAAATATTTATAGAGTGAAAATAAAAAAAAAATCTGTGATTTAAACATAAATATTATACAGAATTTGGACCTCGTACCACTACAAACAGAACAATTCAGTCAACATTCTCTGTTTGAGTCCATCGCGCATAAAACATAAAAGGACAGTTGCCGACCGCCATAAAATAGTTGCCAACTTACATTCGGCGTTTCGTAAATCGCAATATTCTTTGATATAGTAAAAGCTAAAGGTCATTTATATTATATACATAAAAAGCCGGCTTGGGGCAGCCAGCCATTGTAAAGTGTGTCCGATTCACCGCGCCTATTGTACTGTAGTTTCGAGCTAAAACGTAAATAAAGGCAGATGTTACCGCACACCAAAATATACCCGAAATTCGTGTAGAACACACATATTTTTGTAAAGACGATCGATTTACAACTCTATATAATAAAGATAGAGTCTCATTTCAAATCTTATATAAATGTCTCTTAATACTTTTAAAATATATATAATTTGTACATATCTAAGCTGCGAGGTCTGCTCGATTGTGTGGGTAGTTTTACAAAACCGAAATCGTAGTGGTAAAGTTTAATAAAACTCATATTATTAGAGCGCATGTCATTGACAGCAGTGACGTATAGTGCGGTGTGACTTCTAATAATAATATAAATATTGGTGTATATGTAATTTTTTATTGTATATAAATTAAGAAAACTTCGTTGTTCAAAATGAAAAATTCTGTTTTGTCCCGTTCTTATAGGAATGTCGGGATATGTATTCGGGTATTTTAGTATTCCTCGACACTTTCCAAGGACATATGCCAAATTTCAACATTTTACGAAGCGTACTTTCGTTTGTGCTCTATTTGTAATGCAGTAACGAAAGAGTTTTATATATATATATGTATATATATATATATATATATATATATATATATATATACATATATATATATATATAGTTTGTGTATAATTAGTTAGATAAAAGCTCAAAATGTTTATCATTTCTATGTAACCGTATGTACCTACTGCAGCCAGAGTCACTGCGGTTTCTTGGGATGTGTCATGTCATACGTAATTCTAAGTTATTTCCATTTGGCCACGCGGGCGAAGCCGCAGATAAAACCAACTTTCAAATAGTATGTGTTTTATACCCGTGTATTATTATATATTATAAAAAGTCGGCTGAATTTATAAAAATGCAAAAATGCCTATAATATTATTCACAGCTACACTAAATAAATTAGTTCATAATTAATATCTATATACTTAACATAAAATTATAGTATCATAATAATCAATATAAATCCAATATCTTCTCCATACAACCATACATTACGTTATCAGCGTGTCCGTCAGTCGTCGTATGACAAATACGATGTTTCTAATATAACTGATCGATCGTCATATTAATTACTTATAGTTCACTTTCAAAATAAAATTGAGTTTAGGAGGTAATTAATCAATCATGTTTTTGAAATTTAACTCACATTTGGACGAGCCTGTAGATCTATCACGAGTTGTCGATATAAATTTTATTGTGCAGTGTTAAAATTTCATAGAAGTGTGGATTCGAATTCCATTTTTATATAGTTTTTATGCAGAAAATGTAGTAATAGAATGATAGTAACTTAAATTTCAACCAGCTGCATTTATTAAAATCGAGAGAGAGACTAGTCGTGGCGCAGAGGCACAAAGTGTGACCGTAAAATCGACTGTGGGTTCGATCCCTACTCGAGAAAATGAAATATTTATTTACATTTATGTTTTCATTTCATCATTCTGGTGATCACAGATTCATTTCATCTTCAACACGCAATGCCTTCTGAACTCGGCGGAAAATGGGGAACGGAGTGTCTTAACACTAGGTTCCCTCTGCCTGCTGTGTGCGGGATGCAGTGTTAAGCTGATTTATTTGATTTTATAGAGTTAATAGTCCACTGAAGGCTTCTATTATAAAATATAAGGAATATTAATAAAACAAACAAATTAAGCATATTTTTAATATTAGTAGAGTTATTTAAAAGTTATTAATATCGTATTACCTATGTAATTTAAATTTCTTTTTAATAATAAATTAGTTTTAAAATGGCGCTCATTAATATATATTTGTATTAGTATATTTATTAATATTCATATATCCAAAAAGATTCAATTTCATGTAGCTTGTTTATGTTATTGCTCCAATCATTATAATTATTTATGTCAATAGCCGTCGTGACATAGCGGTACAGTGTCTGACTGTAAATACGACGGTTCTAGGTTCGATTCTCAATCGAGAAAATGCAAGATTTTCAAATTCTCGCTCCAGTAACAAGAAAGCGCAGAACAATTACTTCTTGAGTAACATGTAATGAATTCTGCAATATCAACGTAATGTCTCGAAAAGTGGGGAACGAAATGTCTTAATACTAGGTTTGCTCTGTTTGTGGAGTACAGTGTGAAGCTAAAAATATGTTAATATACATTAGAATAACCGTTGATGCATATATTTTAGCAATTTTAATGTTTAAATTTTATTTCATCATAAATATCGTTTTAGCGTTTCAAATTATACATTTTTCTAAATAACAACACAAAAATATTTCTTTTTTGCCACCGTTTTGCTGTTTTATGGTTTTTATTTTTTTACAGTTTTTTTACCATATATTTTAATAATAATTTATGGAGTGGACTATTTTGTTTTCACATTTAAATTATGCATGTTTTAGTAATTCAACGTTGTCGCGGTTTAAAGAAAATTATCCGTATATTTTTATTATTGAATTATTAATGAACATAACGGAAAGCGCGGTGTTGAGTTCCGCCGCTTAAACGTTAAGTGTCTAATTAAGGCGGAAAGAAAGAACGGAGTACTTACTTAACACTCCAAAAAATAAGAAATTTCAAATTTAAATATAATATTATATAAGTTGTATTGATAAATTAATAAAGATATAATGTGGGCCAGTTCACATGCTGCTAAGATGTATATACGAATATATATAAAAGTAAAAAAAAATGAAGCCGTCGTGGCACAGGGGCACAGATGTGCAACGCGACGGTTGTGGGTTCGATCCCCAATGGGAGGGATGAATTATTTTATTCATTAATATTTTCATTTCTTCGCTCTGGCAAAATGCAAAAGCCCGGCGTCAAAATATTTCTTTTGACCGGGCCGGGCCACCACGCAACACGCAATAAATCGTACCTATATGCGGGATACAACGTGAAGCTGATTAAGAAAGATTTTCCATTTGCAATAATGAGCAAAAAATTAGTAATAAAGTATATTCCACTATTTTCTTTCTATCCACACACAGCTACACTACCATCTTTAATGCTCTCTAATAAAGACGCTAAATGGATAAATCTGAGGACGTACTTGTTAGAATACAATATTACATCCTCGAGTACAGTAGACTGCGGGGTTATAATCAAATCATTTTGAATGGACCAACGCTTGAGCACTTGCTGACACTAGATTTACAGATAACATTAATCTTTTTATACTAATGTTATAAAATTTAAGAGTTTGTATGGTTAGACGCTTTGATCTCAAAAATTACTGGTTTGTATTGAAGAAATATTTTTGTGTCGGATAGTCCATTTATCGTGTAATGTATACCTAGTGTAAATATACTCCTTTCCTGATTTTCTGAAGGCATTGCGTGTTCTATTTTTTTGCTCTGGTGTTGAGGCAAAGAGCGGTGTTGAGTTCCGCCACTCAATACGCCATGCCTCCAAATTTCGGCAGAAAGTGGGGAACGGAGTGTCTTAATACTAGGTTCCCTCTGCCTCCCCTGCTGCTTGCGGGATACAGCGTGAAGCTGCTTTATTTATTTTATTTATATATTTACAAGTCAAATCTAATTATAATAACAATTCATAAACTCTGAATTCTTTGCACAAATCGTTAAAGAACTCGGCTGGTTATTGAATAAAATAAACTAAATTAACTCGAATATTATAGATATACATACAAACACTGTAACTTCGAAACAATAGCGGTTAAAAAAGCCACCCTTCGACCTCAACAAAATCTAGTTACACTAATAACATTACGTCCCACAAATCCGTTGAGCGTTGATGAACCATTCTTTAAGGGACACACTCAGGGTGCGGCGATGTAAATGTTTAGTGTTCGTTTTATGAAATTATTTATACATAGAAGATATAGAGAGAGAGAGAGAGAGAGAGAGAATAAAGATAGACCACTAATATTGGAAAATTTGGTCATCTACACTCAGAAATATGTTTGTTTTCAAAAAATATATGAAACTTAGATTTTTTGACTTTTTGGAAACCACCCAACTTGGAAAGTATTTTGTGTGAAATAATACTTAAGAATTTTAAAATTACATTGTTGATATATATACAATGATAAATAGACATATAAACAGAAGGTATCATATTTTTTTATTTATTTAAGATAATCGTGTATTTAGTGCAAAATAAATTAAATATTACTTATAAGGCTTTTTTTACCAAGTAGAAAAAAAAAACATAAAGAACAATTTTTTTTTTTCAAAATTTCAATTTCAGTTAGATTGATATATAAAATGGAACGAATAAGACTTAATTGTGTTAACAGGCGTGGAATTTAGGTGCAGTTGTGTAAATGTCAGTTGGTTGTCGGTTGTCAGTAGCTCGTTTCAATGCTAGGCCCGGGTCGCCTTGAGTTTTCGTCACCGGCGATAAAATTATCTTTGGCACTTGCTAACTGCCGACCAAATAATAGACTAATGTATTTGTATTTGTTAACATAAATTTCAATCCTTTGATTAATTATTTTATTAGAAAAAAATATAGATATAATTTAGTGGCACGTCTCTCTTTCATTATTGTGCTCAATTTATTAATGTGAACGAATAAAATTAAAATAAATAAAAGTTCAAATAACAACACGAGGCCAGTCGTGGCGTAGGGGCACAAAGTGTGACTGTAACACCGACTGGTTGTGGGTTCGATCCACACTAGAGGAGATGAAATGTTTACTTAAATTTATATTTCCATTTCTTCGCTCTGGTGTGGAGGCTAAGCGCGGCGTTGAGTTCTGCCACTCAACACGCAATGCCTCCAGAATTCAGCAGAAAGTGGGGAGCGGAGTGTCTTAACACTAGGTTCCCTCTATCTACCCTGCTGTGTGCGGGAAACAGCGTGAAGCTGATGTAATTTTACCTCTTACGCTCCATAACATCCTTAACTTTGTCACTTAATTGTGACATAACTCGTGTCACTAGCCGATTATAAATTTAAATGTGTATCACCAAAAGAGCGGTCAGTACAATACGTAATAAAATTATAATACCATTATTTGTTTATCAATAAGCGATTTGCATGTGTTAAGTGCAACCGGGCCAGATTAACATTTGAATGCGCGTGCGCCGCCGTGGGTGGAACTCTCGGGTATAATTATGATTGACGTTAAAAACCAAACGAGGCCGTAAAATATTTATTGATTTGCGGAATTTCTGTATGAATTAGGTGAAACAGGTGTTTTTTTACTTGTTATTTTTTTGGGATTTAAATATGTTAATGTTATTAGGAATGTTGTATTTTTTTTGTATAGCGCGTCTTAAGCTTTTTCTAGAAAGCTTTTGAAGTTTGGATAGAGTGGTTTATATTTGTATGTAGGACATATCAGAGAAAAAAAATATTGTATTTTTCGTTTTTTCTTAACGTCAACACTTTTTGCACTAAATTAAATAAATTTAATAAAGGACGTTATAACTTTATATTTTTTTATCAGTAGATGATAATTCCTTTAAATTCTTCGATTATGTTCATATTATCATAAGAATTTTAAATTACAAAAATATACAACTTGTAGTCTACAATCAACAAAAAAAGTTATTCGACATTTACACTTTCATGGTTTGTAACAAAAAAAAATAATAAAAATATATATATTACTAAATATTTAAGTGGCGTTGCGTGTGTCCGTTTGTTAGCACTAAACAGCGTAACAACTAATGACTTGAGGTTACATAAATTAGGTCTCCATTGAAGGGTGCAGTGAGGTGAAACAAAAGCTGCACTACACCTGCTCGAGTCGTAAGGCTGCCTTCAGAGTGTAGTGGGGATTTTACGACTGTCTTATCTGTTGTCTTATATGAAAATTTTTAATTGTATTATTATAAATATAGGATTAATGAGTTTGGTTGTGGGTTCTATTCTCATATATGTGAATTTTAAAGCTTAAAATATTTTAAGTTTTACCTGGTTAGAAAAAAAAATGTTGTTTCGTTACCAACTCCAGAATCGGCGACAATCATACTTACTAAGGTAAATAGAAAACTCAGTGTTTCTTAATGATGCAAAAACAATATTCTTTTATATTGTGTTTAAAAAAATATGTTCCTGCATGAAAAAGTGAAGCTATGGAAAGTAGTTCCCAAATTAAATTATATATATATAGGTATAATTTTTCATAAAATATATTTCTTGACATTCCAACGGAATATTACAGAAATATTTTTCAACACTAAAAATAGTAATAGTGAAAACATCACCTGTGACACTCCATGCAAATTAATATAAACTACAATCAATCATTGTCTTATTAGCGGCGTACGTAAGTATGGACGCGGTCGTTTTATTAAATACAGTTTCATTTCCGCTCGTATGGTTTTGTAAAAAATAATTTAAATAGTCACTTCGATTTCGTGAACCCGAGAATATATTAGAATTAATTAATGGCGCTAGCACACTACCGACGCGGACGCAAGGACGAATTTTGCATGACTATTATTTTGGACGAATATTTAATATATTTTTTATATTTAATTTGTTTAAGCTTTATATATATTTTGTAATGTATTTATTATGTTGAAAGCTCATTCGATTCTTTTGTCGTTTTGCTGTTTAATTTTACAACAATGATTTATTGTAACTGATAAAACGATTAATTTGTATTATAATTGTGAGTGAAAAAATAAACGTCTTAAAGGTAAGTTGTCACGTTGTCCCGCTTTATTTTAAATTGTCTATGCTATATATTATTGTTTTATTTTTTTTCTTTATTATCTGTATTCATAATAATTTTAAAATACTGACGGCTAATTAATTGATTACTTCACTCTGTCATTATTATTTAATTTATACAGTAGTATATGTAAAATAATGTATTTATTTAGTCCAATCTAATCTAGCTTCACGCTGTATCCATAGAGGGGTCAGAAAGAACGCAGCGCCAAACAATGTTCTCTGCATACCACTTTCGCCTCGTTCACTGTCATAAACCTTTTCATACATGCTCTCCGTAGGGTCCTCATGCTTTTTACGTGACCTTCCTCCAGTATCTTTAATACTGTGTTTCATCACCATCACTCATTGATTCTAGTTGCCCAAACCAACTGAGCACGTTCTTCTTCATTCTCACCGTGACATCCTCGCTAGTACCTGCCATTCTGTGTATCTCTTCATTGTGGATTCGATCCCATCTCCACAGCATTCATTCTTCTTCTTTCATTCTTCTTCTGTAATACCCACGATTTGCTGCCGTATAACAGCGTCAGTACCAACACTGCATTGTGTACGGCCAAACGTGCAGCTGTGCTGACGTATCGCTGCCTCATAAATGCAGGTAAATCAGTATAAACCGTCTTACTGGCAGCAATACGCCTTTCCGCATCCATCTCGTATCTTCCATCTCGATTGTGCATACTTCCCAGATATACCACTTCATTCACTTGTTAACCAATTTATTTAATTGAAAAGATTTGTTCCTATATTATATTCGTATCATATTACCTATATTTTATAATATTATCTATTAAACCTCTCAAATATCGCTAAGTGGGTAACTAAATAATAAAAATCAAGTAGTTTCATATGATATCATTGAAAAATAGTCGATTTATGCCAAAATTTGTAGATAAAATACAAATTTTATTGCGTTATTTTTAAAGAAACTCGTCTTATGAGATAATATTACGTATGTATAATGTATAAATTATGTTCACAGACTGCGGTTTTGACGGAAAGTAAAAAACTAAAACAATAGTATAATATTATTATAAGATGTCGTGTCGTAGTTGGCAACATCATGCTATAAAAGCGATTGTGGTGAGTTTGATTCCCATTGGAGGGAACTTACTTAACTTATTTGAATTTTCCTCCGTAGATACGAGCACGTCATTAAAATTTGTTATTCAATCCAAAATGTTTTATAATTTTGTGGGAGACAGAGAACGGAGTATCCCTCACTTATATTTATAAGATTTTTTGTTCATATAGTGGGAACTTAGAGTTAAGACACTTACATGTTCCGCCGAATTCTAGAGGCATTGCGTGTTGAGTGGCGGAATCGAACACCAGAGCGAAAAAAATGAAAATACGACTGACCTCACTGGACTCTTATATATATGAACTCACTAAATTTTTATTTTAAGAAGGAAGTAATACAAATACATGTACATAAATTACTTTAATTCAGTTTCAATGTAAGCGTACAGGCATTTTCGAAGTGCCGAACTCTACATAAGCAGGCAGTTTGCCAGATTTGGGTCTTGGTCCACAATGGGGGCCTTGTGGTATGCACGGACAATAGCAATTTTCAGTTGTAGTATCTATCCACCTATGGTTACTATTGTGAGAAAATAAATTAATTATATTTATTTTGAAAATAATCGTTTTTTAAAATAAATTACAAAAAACATTTTTAAATTGTTTATATCAGTCTTAAATTAAGTTGAGTCGTGGCGCAGCGAGCTACACCCACTGATTGTAAACGTGACATTTGTGGGTTCGAGTCCTACTTGGGGGAGTAAATTGACTACTACGGAGAAAACGGAGTGTCTTAGAAAAATTAGGTGCCCTTTGGTTACCCTGCTGTATGTAAAATACAGTGCGGAGCTAAAATAAATAAATCCAATTTTTAATATCAACATAATTGTTTCTATTGTAAACCATATTTGAAATCTAAATATAATAGCAAAAAATATAATGGACATTATATTTTTATTCAGATAATAATATTACACAATTTCAAGATATATTTGAAAATTTCCTCACGGTACATCACTATTCAATAAGATGACATTGACACTGTAAAGGTACAATTACTTTGATTTCTTAGCGATTGTGTCGAATATCGTTGTTTCTATAGAGATGTTGATGCTGACCGTTGGGGTGCAGCCCTAGCGGGAAACAGGTTTAATTTTTTTTTAAAGTTCACTAATTTAAATAATTCCCATGTACCAGGTGGACGTATTGTGTTTTTTTTAAATAATCTCGCATAACAAGGTAGGCAGAGGGAACGTATTGTTAAGAAACTTCCTATGGTTTCCCGCTTTCCTTTTAATTTTCAAGACATTTTGTGGAGCTAAATGCTTTGTTTTTTTAATAGAATGAACAAATGAAAATATTTCAATTTCTCCACGTTTTCAGATAGACGCTAAGTTGCTGCGTCAAGACGGTCTTGGATTTTTATAATAACTCTCCATGGTGGAGGAACTCAAAGAGAAGTGTTAAGATCTATGGCCTTCATTATGTATTTAAGTTAACAAAATGATAAAATTTTAATAACTTTATAAAGTGTAATAAAATCAATAATCGTGGGTTCGATTCCCACTCGAGGAAATGAAATATTTATTTTTTTCATTTTCTTCGCTCTGGCAACGACGCGAAGTGCGGAGTGAGTTCCGCCACTCAACACGCAATGCATCCAGAATACGGCGGAAAATGGGCAACGGTGTGTCTTAACACTAGGTTTCCTATGCCTACCTTGCTGTATGCAAGATACAGCGCGAAGTTGAAAAAAATAAAAGAAAAAATAAAAACAATGGAGTAAATTTTGCTTGTAAATTATTCATAATTTAATTATACTATTATTATTATGACCAATATTTTTTGTGTTACCCGAGATTTAATTAAGAAAGAGCAAAAGCTAAGTTTTTTTACAGAAATTAACAACAAAACAAAGTGATGTATAAAATAAAATCACACAATGAAGTTTCATAATGATATATTTAAATATTTAAAGAATAAGTGTGATGTTCCCATTGCTGTTAAAAATATTTGCGACAAAAATATATTGGGAAACGTAAACTCACTAATATAATATGGAAACTATGTTTACAAAAACAATCTGGTAAGCGGATCTTTGGGATTAATGGATAAATTTAATAAATTTTTTTTTAGGCTATAATAGATTTAGGCACAATTATTTTCAAACCATTATCCAGATAAACTATAATAAATAATGAAATGCTCCTTAACAAAAGTTGTTGAGCGGAATGCGAATGTATGTAGAAGGTATGGAAGAAGTCGTAAGGACCACACAAACGAAGTTACAGGTGATTAAAACTAAATAATCAATCAGAAGTAGGCAAAAGGAACCTAGTGTTAAGACACTCCGCTTCCCAGTCAACGCCGAATTCCGGATGCATTGATTGCGTGTTAAGTGACGGAACTCAACTCCGCACTTTGCCTCGACACCAGAGCGAAGAAATGTGAATATATATTTTAATAAATATTTAATTTTCTCGAGTGGGGATCGAACCCACAACCAGTCGATTTTGCAGTCACACTTTGTGCCCTTGCGCCACGACTGGTCTCAAGTATAAGTATAAGACTAATAAACAAAATATTTTGTTTATATTTTATTACAAATTTTGTTTTATTTAAGTTTACTTTAGTATGATTATTGAACAGTATAGTGATACACACTTAGAGATGTTAAATAAAACTTATTCGATACAGAAAACTGTATTAGAAAGAGTAAATAGCGTTTTTCTACGATTGCAAGAATATTTTTATACATTTTGGTGTGATATTTTATCTATAGATTCATTACCCTCAACTTTTCGCTTATTTATGTGGCGGTTGATAATCGAACTCACATCCTCTTATCACATAGTATTAAATACCTTAAAACTGCACGAAATCGGTGAAAAGTCTCTCAGTAAAATATATAAACTATCATAATTAGTATGATTAATCGTCTATTATTTAAAACAAAACTTTTTTATTTTTTTTCTTATACTGTCATATTTATACAGGATGTTTTAAAAGGGCGAATAATAATAATTTCATTTGGCCACACGCCGTATTTAATAATAAAAGATATTATGTAAAAGGGGTATACTATGAATGATAGAACTCGTTTTGTCGATTTCGGTTACGTATTAGAGAAGACAAAATGCAGTTAAAATATTGACCAATTTATTTATAAAAAAATTTTTTTTTATGTTTTATTTAAAACGTTTTCTTATTATACTGGCCTCACTGGCCATACATAACATATTAATTATTGAGAGGCCAATGTTATATAGATGGTTTCGATTTTCACGAAAAAAAAATCATCTGTTCGCACTGGTAAAAAGACAAAGCGCGGCGTTGAGCTCTATCACTAATTATGCATGTCGCGAAAATTGGGCGGAATGTCTGTCTTAACACTAGGTTTAAAGTTGCCCTGCTGCATGCAATACACAGCTTAAAGCTAAAAAACATTAATTATTTTAGCTACTTTTCGTTTTTTAAGACTATTCGTGGCGCAGCCGCCCATGCTTGTGACTGTAAACGTGACAGGTTGTGGATTCGATTCCCACTAGAGAAAATGAAATATTTAATATTTTCAGTTCTTAGCTCTAGATCCGAGGCAATGCGCGGCGTTGAGAGTTCCGTCCGCCATTCAATACCTCCAGACTTCAGGTGAAATCGGGGACCAGTATCTCAACACTAGGCCCATTCTGCCTCCTCTGCTACGTGCGGGATACAGTAAATAATAAACTTATTTGTTATTATTTTTCTATATATTATTTTTCTATATAAACTTATTTGGTTTTATTATTTAGATATTTATTAAAATATATATTCACATTTCTTCGCTCTGTTGTCGAGGCAAAGTGCGGCGTTGAGTTCCGCCACTTAACACGCAATCAATGCATTTGGAATTCAGCGGTAACTGGGAAACGGAGTGTCTTAACACTAGGTTCCTTCTGCCTACTCTGCTACGTGCGGGGTACAGTAAATAATAAACTTATTTGTTATTATTTTTCGTTTTATTTGAAGCATATTGTATTTTTACGGCGGACCTGAACGGTGTATTTTGTCTTAAAACAAAACCTGTCTGCTCTATCGAAAATTTTAACCTCAATGAAGTGATTTTTTAATTGTGCCGTAATAAAAAAGTAAACAGCATTTAATTTATACAATACATAGTAATTAATTATTGTAAATTATAAAATGATTATGACAATTAAGTCACGTAAAAACGTCAAATATAATTTGTCCAATTAAGACTGATTATTTGAACTGATTACTGAGAACTTGTGATGCTCGACATTAGATGAGAGAGAGAGAGACATCAGGGAGAGAGATGTCTTAAATTAGATGAAACTTTGCATAGGAAAAGTTACACACTATACCTAACTTATAATATCTACTATCTATAAAAATATTATAATGCTAAAGAGTTTGTTTGATTTAACCCATTATTGTCAGGAACTTTTGGTAACTTTTACTCCTATTCGAGGATAGAATAATACAATGTGTTGCAAATTGGAAGATCCATGGGGTACAAAGTGACTTAACACTAGGTTCTCTCTGCATATGCCTGCTATGATATGGCGTGAAGCTAAAGCTAATATTTTATAATATAATTTCAGTATTTTTCAAAATAATATAAAACCGGTAAAGTGCGAGTCGGTCCTGTTCACAGAGGGTGCCGTATCAATTTCATGATTATAGGTCAACGGTAACGTTACCTAGGGAAGTTGACAAACTTAAGTTTGTATTTACCGATACATTAACTTTGTATGAATGAACTACATATATATGTTTGTAATGTTTTTTTTATATAATGTGCTTATAAATTTATATCTATAGTTTAGACACCGTTTCCCACTTTCCACAGAAATATCCGAGGCGTTGTGTGTTGAGCGACGGAACTAAACGCCGGACTTTGGTGACAGAGCAAAGAAATGAAAATATTAAAAAAATAATATTTCATTCTCTCAAGTCAAGATCGAACCTACAGCCGACACGTTACAGTAACACCCTTGTGCCCCTGCGCCATGACGGCTTCACAAGCATTCAAATAACAAAGTGATCCAAATAAATATATAACATATAAAATCTTTTTAATAATACTTTATTTTATATAAGCATATAACACATAGGTAGGTAGCTCTCTCGTACAAACCTTGGCTGCTAGATCACGCGAAAACGTAAATTGCCTCAGTCAAGGATCTATTCTACAGGCGTCACGCCAGCCGGGAACTGATAACAACGTTAATAATTGTTATCAATTGTTTTAAAGGTTTTTTTATCTTATCGCACATATAATTTTAGGCAGAGAAAATATAATGTTTAGACACTTCCTTTTTCACTTGTAGCTATTTTAGAGTTATTATGTATTGTGAGTGATGATTTTATTTTATCTAATTTTTATCCGTTGTGGCGCAGCGCTATAGAGAGAGTCAGATTGTTAGCACGACGGTTCAGGGGAAAGATTGCCTTAAAAATGGGGCGTAAGTGGAGAAAGGAGGGTTTTCGCAGTAGGTTCCTTCTGCCTGTTCTGCTACATGCAGGATAAAAAAAAGCTAAACTGAACGGAGTTCGAAACTGCATCTATAGCGTACTTACTTCTACTTTTTAAGTAATTTTAAATCGCTATTGAATAATTAGTATTTTTGTGTTATTTACCAAATTTTGTAAGATTTTTTTTTTATTTAAGTGAAATTGGATGTTGAATTTCGTTATTCAACTTGCTGTCTATCTTTTTTTATTAAAATAAGTTTCAGAACGGATTGATTTAAATAGAGGTCATCGTGATGCAGTGGCATAGCGTGTGACTGTAAAAGCAACCGTTATGGGTTCGATTTCTACTCGAAAATTGGGCGAAAAGACGAGAACGGAGTGCCCTAATACTAATTTCAGTCTACCTACCCTGCTATATGCAAAATATAAACGTGAAGCTAAAACCAAATAATATACTCAATAAGAATGCGAAAACAAAAATAGAAGCAAAAATAAAAGATCGATTAATACACAAAACTAACAAATGATTTTATCTAAGAGTAAGCGTAAAATTCCGGTTCGTGGTCGTGAAAAATGATTATAAACCGAAATCTCTTAAAATCCACATAGACACGGCGCGTTACCCGGCTTTGTCCGCCTGTCGGACCTTGATTTATGATAGAGTCGAACCGCATGCAAAATGTTGCGTCACCGCCCTACGCTACCACCACATGCTATTTACAAAACCTATAAATTGTCTGTCATACTGGTAGTTTTACTTAATTTTAGTATGCAATTGAACTAGGCTGTGGTTCAAAAATAAGAAATAGTCACGGCATAAATGTAATAAATCGAACGAATGAGACGTCATTCCGATTCGATACGTACTGAGCGTGGGGGACTTAATACTCGAAGCGGCCATTGATTAAGTATGTCTATTTAGTTTGGTGAGGATTAAGTATTTTTGTATTAGGTAATATTTTAGGAGATAGTTGCATGAAAGACAGACTGACCGAATAATGAAATGACGTGGATTGATTAGTGTTTTGATTTTGGCAAGTTTATTTGTATTGTTAGATAAGACCGTCGTGGTAAAATGGGACAGCGTTAAATGTAAACGCGAAGGTTCAGAGTTCGATTCACATTCGGGTTAGTCGTTATATATTTATTTCCCTCGAAAATGTCGAATCGAAAATTTCTACTATCTAATCTGCTAAGGAGGAAAAAATGTGAAGCTCCTCTTATCTAAGATGCTAATTATATGTAGCCAATTGAAACTCATAAGGATTTTTTAATTTAATTTATTTAATTTCAATTTATATGTCACTTTTTCCCTAGTATACGGATCTTTAGTTGCCTTACCTAAAGTACCAAAGATTGTATACAAAAAAACACACAAAATTCAACCAATTTATCTAAAAATTCTTCATTATAATGCACAGAAATGTTATATAAAGTACTACTCGTGTAGCCAAGTTAGTTTCTAAAACACCTAAAGTATGTAATATAGCGATCTTTTGTCTCGTAGAGGTCGTCTCTACAAAGGGGCACGTATCAACGGGCCGCGTGTCTAATGCGGACTAATGACAATAACACTGGTACAAAACTTTTTCTTGTAAGATATATGAATGTGTGAAAAATTAAAGAGCTGCCGCTTTTGGATTTGGTCGTATTTTTATTTATATATTATAGTTTTTTTTTCTATAAGTGACAACGAAGTCCGCCACTAAACTCTCAGTGTCTCGAAAATTAAGCGGTATGTGGGGGACGGAGTGTCGTAACACTAAGTTCTCTATGCCTACCCCGTGTCGGAATACAACATGAAGTAAAAAGCAGGAATATACACAAAAATAATAAAAATATAAAAAGATATATATGTAAAACTTTAATAAGTAAACTTTAAAAAGTAAAAAAAACACTTACTTATAAACCTTATAATATTTTACAAAGTAAGGTACGTAATCTCAAAAACGACTCAAAGTGTGAATTATATTAATATTCAGGCGATCTCGCGGGAAGGAAGTCAAATGGATGCGTATTTGTATTCATTATCCCGCGGCGACGTGCTCCGCGCCTCGAACACACTACTGATTAACCAATTATTGTTTTGTGGGATAAATCCTTTGGATATATTGCTTCTATATAGTATATAGAAGATATTATGTATTTTTAAGCTTCAATTTCAATAGTAAGTTCAAGCGTGGCGTTTAATTCCGCTTTTTTTAACACAAATTTATTATGAATTTCGACAAAAAGTGGACACGAAGTCATATTTACATTTAAAAGTATGTGAATAGATATGCTTTTGGGTGGTATTTGGAGGGAACCCGCGATCGATGTGCAGAGCTAGCAGTGTTGCGACTGCACTATGATGTCTACGTATGGTGGAATTCAACGCTGCGATTTGCCTTGTTACTAGAGCAATCATATTATCATCATTCATATACATTAATTTAAAGAGCGACACAAAGTGTGACTGTAAAACCGACTGGTTGTGGGTTCGATCCCCACTCGAGGAGTTGAAATATTTACTTAAATTTATATTCCCATTTCTTCGCTCTGGTGTCGAGGCAAAGCGCGGCGTAGAGTGTTGCCACTCAACACGCAATGCCTCCAGAATTCGGCAGAAAGTGGGGAACGGAGTGTCTCAGCACTAGGTTCCCTCTGCCTACCCCGCTGTGTGCGGGATACAGCGTGAAGCTGATTTGATTTGATTTAATCAAGACAATAATTTAAAATAAGGAAAATATGAAACATAATATTTGAAAGCATCCCATATGAGTGTTTAAAACTGTTAATGGTAAGTAACAATGTTTTTACTTTCAAAAAGTGATTATTCTTAGTACTCAGTTTTTATGACCGGTGTAATACAAGATCTAAGCTTTCACCGAAATTAAATACACCGAATTACAGTATTTGACTTTACTATTTACAATTAATTGTGTATGTACCTATACATAACAGTATAGAGGTCGACGGAACGCGACATTTGGGTGTTCAATCCCAACTCGGGGGAACGAACTATTGTTATTTCTTTGCTCTGGTAAAAAGAGTAAGCGCAATATCTAAAAAATTCGGCGGTAAAACAGAGTATCTTAAAACTAGGTTCCTTCTACCTAAATAAATTATTAGATTTAGAGATAGTATTAGATTATAATTTAGAGATAGTATAATAATTGTGACAAGATCCTTTAGTTTTTTTTGTTAATGAATTAAATACAGCTTTAAAACACACGGTGTGTGTTAAGAGTGCACCTCTCTTTGTTTTAAAGTTATCCTGTAAGAAATCAAGCAAAAATGTTAAATTTATTAGATCTTTCTTTTTTTTCTATTTTACACTCCTCCTTCCTTATTATTGTATAGCGAAGGAATATTTTAGTGTCATGACACTATTTTCTCAACTATTGATTGATCTAAGAACCACCGCGTGTTAAATAGCAGAATCTAACGCCGCGCTTTTTGTAATCACATCGGAGAAACCAAACAAATATGTTATAAATTAGCATACTCTCGAACACTGATCGAACCCGCAACCATCACAAAATTAAATACCCTTCAACTCCACCACGAAGGCTTTAAATAAGTAGAGATCTTTTAAAATAGACAGAAGTAGTGAGTAAGGTGACGAATATAAGTCCCCCTCTGACGGCGACGGCGAGGCGAGAAACGCACGTGACTGAAATACTCATGACATGCATATGTACTATGTACATACAAACATACATACATTTATTTGTTTACTGTACAGCAACTGGATAAGGAAATGACCGGTAAATAAACGCTGCTTGCTAGTGTTTGGCCCTCGACTCTTTCTTACATTGATGTTTTATTTGGAATTTAGTGTTTATCTTCATATATTTATCTAATTTTTGACAGAATATAGGAAGTAAATCACTCTATTAGCCCCTTTAGAGACATTCCGTGCTGGGTAGTAGTAACTTAACGCTGCTTTTAGGTAAATAAAATCGAAAAGAATCCAACCAATGGTATCATAAAATATTGATTTAGTTCTTCCAGAAACGCTAACAATCATCTTAATAAAACAAAGCGATAGCGAAAAATTTAATTAATATAAGAAATCTTAATAATTTAAAAATATTTTCACATATGTATTCCAATTTGTTTTCCTTAAAACTCAGTCAGATAAATTTGAACCCACAACCATCGTCGTGTCACAGTGACGCAGTCCTAAACACGTTACGTTGACGCAATTCACTTAATAATAATATAATTTTACCAATTCAGAACTTGTATTTAGTTCAATTAACATCTAATGAATAGTAAAATTTATTGTTTCAATGTAGTTTAGTCCCTAAGCCCATCATTTTTATAAGTTATTAAGATAAAATGAAATAAAGTGACATTTTAAAGGCATTGATGGATCGCTTAAAAGGCACGCAACAGTCAGGTGTTCTCACGAAGTTTTTCCATCAGTTTTTGCTACTTGTTATTTCAAATGACATTGTTATAATGAGGGCGTAGTACGGTAGAGATTCATAGTCGCACGCCTCGTCCTTGCCGCCTCACGCGAATTTGTTGTCACAGAGTAAATTTCTGAAGAGATACCACAGTTCTCTTCTGTTAAGAGAACTACTAGTAATATAGTATGTAGATAAAAGTATAATTGCACTAGGTTGTACAAGAAGTGTCTTTAATGCATTAGGCTTCTTATAAGGATATTTCGAAGTCCCCAATCTTATTATAGTCAAGTCAATTCAATACCTACAACCGATTTGTATGAAATTTTGCATATTAATAATTTATAATATATATAACTCAACATTATTAAGATATTTATTTTATTTCAGAATGCAAAACAATGTAATCGTTTTATATATATTCTGTCATTTGCTTAACTAAAATAAAAAAAATCTGACTTTACGTTGAAAAAAATATATTTACTAGTTACTATCGACCAAAAAATTTAATGTTCCACTGTATTTATCTGTCTGTGCGCGTGTCGTGGCGAGTCAGCCTTCACTCAGATAATTGTGCAATTAGCAGATACTGCGCTAATAACCGACATCGTCGATTTCTAAACCGAGCCTAAGTACTACCTACCACTTACCAACACCTACCAGCTGGGCATCATCTTGCGTGATAAGCCTTCAGTACTCATGCTTAAGTGTTACCGAATAATTTAAACGATTTTTTTAAAATTTGCATTATATTCTCATATATAACAGGAGAAACAGAGGGTATCTAGTGTTTAAAAATAAAACATATATAAAAATAAATGAACATTTATTGTCTTAAAAAATTCAAAGATTTCTTATCTATACGTCTATGCGGCGTGAACGTGTGGCTTAGCGGTCAGAGTGCTTGAACGGTTACCAAGAGCGCTGATTCAAATCAAATTACGTTAAAATTTTGATACGCTTTTTTTAAATAATATTTTTTTCTGGCCCAAGTGTGGAATAACACTTTAAAATTGTTAAAAATAATACATTTCTTATTCTTTACTTACGAAAAGACGAAAGGTATATACGTTTATACATTTTAGTATACCACCAGTACCTCTACATAAATCTCTCTGCTTTCCTGGTTATATATGGAAGATACGCTTTGACAAAAAAAAAACTAGAGGTCATTACCCGGATTCGGTTTGACCATAGTAAGACAAAGAAAGTGCATTTTCCACAGCAATCGCGTATTATTTGGAGCGCGATAAATTATTCATGAGATATACTCAGTGAGGTACCTACATACACTTGCGCGCACAGGTATGCTACGTAACGTCAGGATTTTTGGTCTGTCACGCTTAATGGTTAAATAAAACTTTTTTTTTGTATATGTGTATATATGTATAATACAGTTTTTGACGTCACCGTGACGCAGTCGAACAGTATCTGACGTCAAACGCAATAGTTGTGAGTTCGATTCTCCTTCAGGGGAATCATAATTTCAAAATGTACATATCATACGAGAAATAATTTAGCTATTTTTAAATACATTTAAAAAAATTCTGGAGTTATTTATTATTGTTATTGTTGTTAAATAATTTAAATTTCATAATTAATAGTAAATATGAGTTACAGGAAAAGTATACTGATACTGCGATATAATATCACTATTTTCTAAATCATCGTAAAAAAACATGATTTTCCTCAAAGTAATAAATACAATTTTTGACAGCATTTTCCCCAGTGGGACATCGTGTAACTGAAACGCGACAGTTCTTGGTTCGATCCTAACTTGGGAGAATATTTATTTTCATTTCATCTCTGATAGACGAAGCTCGGCGTTGAGTTTCACCACTCAATACACAAAGCTTCAAAATTTTACAGAAAGAGAGGAACCGAGTAACTTAACACTAGGTTCACTCTGCCTATCTTGCTATACTGGAAAAAACGAGAAGTACTTAACAAATAATAGAAGTGTAATTACCGAAGTATTCACCATTAACGTGGTCGATGCATTAACAGTAGATAACCGCTTCAAAACACACCCGGAATTTTGTTCTAAAGTAAATAAATATTTTCTGAAACAATAAAGGAAAATATTTATCCATTGTAGTAATTATGAAATATTTAGTTTCTTTTATTGTTTCTTGTATATCTGGAAAATATAATTGGTTTAGATGTATTCTGTGAGATGCATGTCATATATGTAATAAATAGCATTATTAAAATTGAAATAAAAAGTGGAATCACATTTTTCCCGTATAGAGGATATCCCGCAGAGGATATCTAGTGTTTATACGGTTTGTTCTTTCCACATCGCACAAGTTTCGAGACACTGCATGTTGAATGGCACTAACCAACGCTGTGCTTTGTCTTTTAGCCAGACTGAGCCAGACAGAGGAATTGGAAATAATTCATACCCTTGAGTGTAAATCGAACGTACAATTGTCGCGTTTACGTTCTAACACTGATTTATTTTTTATTTTCCTGATTTCTTTAATATGTTTGTTTTTTGCAGTGTACAGGCGTATACAAATTAGATTGTGGCTTATCAAACATCGGCCAAAGAAAGAGAAGCTAATACCGATATATTAAAATGAAGGACCACATCTTAAGAAATCGCTGGCGGTAGTTTGATAATTGACTAACTGCAAAGTATGCGAAACGTTAAATCTTTAAAGTACGCGATTAATCTGAAAAAAAAATCATTTAAAATGTGTAAGATCAAGGATCAAAGATGTTTATTCTGTTTAAACTTTACAGTGAAAAAGCTAGCTAGCTATATTTGTATCTATTTCTTATCTTTATGTCTATAGGCCGGTTCATATCAATATTTCCGTGTATAATTTTTATTTGAAATCATTGTAATTGAAGTTTTTTTACTATATTAGCACTAAAAGTGTTTAAAACGTAGAATGCTTAAAGCTTAAGTTGAATTCTGTTCCAAACATATTTTCTTTGACGCCGTCATGGTGCAGTGTTGTATTTAATATGTTTTAATTTCTTCGCTTCAAAGTGAAACAATTAGTTCCACCTCTCAACAAATTATATCTCGAAGTATAGACTAATAATTAACAACGGAGTGTTTTAACTCTAGGTTCCCTAAAAAAGGTTGAACAGCTTTGCTTTTTTATTTCCTTTATTATTTCCTTATAATCAGATTATTAGAAAAATTTATAATAGAAATCCTCTCTTAGCAACCAGTATCATCCATCGCCTTTATCACAAGTACTGTCAAATATATAAACTTTATGTAAATATTGCATGCGCTCACTAATCGGTGAATCTGCCTTTTATTCAAGTAATTTTGTTTATTACTCTTCGTTTCATGCCTTCGATAAGACTAGGTTAGGGTCAGATCAGAAAACTGCAGAGCTGTTTAGATATAAATTTAATTTTATTTTATGCTACTCTATTTTTTTTATTATTTTTAATTTATTATGTAGCGAAGACCAAAGTCGAGCTTTATTTTAGAAGAGTGTGGAAATAAAAATATTTTAAACGTACGTAATTATTTCCCCTGGGGGGATTTAACCAGGCATTTGGCGTAAAATAAGACAAAATGGAGAGCGTAGGCTCTATGTTTTCTATGAAATTATTTTTTTAGCTTCTCATATTGTTCATTCCTAGCAGAGTTGGCAGAGGTTAATTGGTATTAAGACACTTTCAATCGAATTCAAACGAATCAAACGAATTCAATCCCCTAAGTGGGAATCAAATCCACAATAGTCGTGTTTACGTTGTGTGGCTGCGCCGCTACGGCCTTATATAAATCTATAAATTTTCCTAATTTCTAATAAATGCTGACTTTATATAAACCAGACAAACAAAATATATAAATTTTAAATATAGAACAAAAAAATAAACAATATATGTATATATTTTAATTGAGTCAATCTATCTTTTGACATCGACTATTAAAATGTTATTTATAACTTATACTAATTTATAACATTATTTTTTGTTTTTATATGTATATTTTTTACATTTTTGAATGGGATTGCTTTAAGATATTAAATTTTTAACTAGGATTGAATATTCAGCGTTGAGTTCCGTCACTCAAAGCGCAATGCTTGCGTATGGGACAATTGGACAAGTGGATAGCATAGCGTGACATTAGGTTCTCTGAGCCTAGGTTCTATAGTGGAATGGATTATTTTCAATTCATTGCTTTGGTAACAGGACAAGTGCTGAGTTCCGCCACTCAACATATAATGTCTCGAAAATCGGTGCATGGGAAAAGAAGTGTATCAATACTAAAAAAGTATCATCTATTAGACTTAAAGATCTCGGAGCAGAACTGTGCCATAGGAGGAAAAGGAAGTCTAGACTAATATGTATATTTATCAGTAGGTCTCTCACTACATATGCATCTACCTACGCGACGAATTAAATAATAAAAATATGTTTTTAATCGAATGTTTGTCTTTTTTATAATAATAATATTCAACTTACGAGTATATCTTGTTTAGATTTTTAAGGCATTAGTATTTTTACATATACAGGATATCGCTTTAGCTATATATTCTACGTAATTGTTATTGTATTTAATTAGACAATTTGGTTTTCAGCTTCACGCTTTATCCCGCTTATAGCACGCCGGGTTCTCCAAGCAGAGAAAACCTAAGACTTCACTGACATCTTTACTGAAATATAATAGCCAAGAAACACGATCAACACTATTAGGTGATTAGATTGACCTTTGACAGATACAGGTTACAGGAACTAGGTGAAGGCAAACTGATCGCTGTTTTATCTCGATATTGATGAATTTTATACAATTTAGATAATCAATATTATATTAAGACTATATATTTCAAAAGTTGCCAATCAGATGACACCTGACATTCACCTATTAATAATATAATTTCGCAATATTTTACAGTGTCTTCTGCAAATTAATTTATGTTTCCGAGATATTAGATGAGATAAATTGAGATGTGTTAGGTTATCCATTTCTTATTAATTTCAAATGCTAAACGGGTTGCTGTGGCGTATGTGCGTATGCTGTGAATGGATAATGAATAACAAGAAAAATTTCACCGTGGACCTCTACCATTCACACAAGGGTAATCTTATCACTAGAGAGAGACCTTTACCCAGCTGTATGCATTTAATATTTCCTTTCTTTGCTCTGGTGTCGAGGCAAAGCGCGTCGTTGAGCTCCGCCACTCAACACGCAGTGCTTCCAGAACTCCGCGTCTTTATAACTTCCCTATCCTGCTAAATGGAGGAGTAAAGTTAAAAAAAAACAAATGTTATACTTTAAACTCGTATCTACGACCTGTCTATCCACTCTCGCAAGTAATCTACTAAACTAACAGTGGTAATAAATAAAAATATAAGAGTGCAAGCAGCAGCAGCGGCCCAGCGCATTGCTCTTTATTAAATCTCCAAAAGAAAATTTAATTAAGACACTTTTTTCGTTTTATTTCACACCCCAGATTTCATTATTGGCGTAACTCGAAAGGGTTGTTATAGAATTACAAATGTACCAGACACAACTTGGGTCAGTCGTTCGTACTATATTTTAGTTAATTTATTTTATTCTTTACCTCTTTATATAAATGTTTTTTTTATATAAAAGTTGTATTTTTAATCGACTTGAATTAGAAAACAGAAAACTTATAATAAATTACATACAATTTAAATAAAATGATATTAAAAATTCATACTAAAACACTAATTTAAAAAAAATCTATATATTTTTTATATTTTTAGTCATTAATTATATTACTGATTCTATGTAACATTTATTAATTTTATTGAATGTATTCAACACACATATATTAACTTTTCCATGCTGCTTCACTACAGAACGTTACTATAGGACATATTCTAAGCGCGAGAGGTAACTCTAACCTCAGGTACAGTGGTTTAGATAGAAACGAACCAAAAATTATGTAAAATTCTTATTTCAATGAAGTTGCAGCTCTTCAACAGAAAGTCACGAAAAAAGTGGAAAGTGAAATATAAAAAGTTATAACCGGTCGGTGATTCGGAATCTGTTGTTAAGAACAATTTACGACGGGCTTATTACGGGCGGGTCTAATGAATTACTCCTTAGTCTTATTTGAAAATGTTGACGACAGCTGTACCACCTACCTAGTGCCTACTGTATCCAGTGTATTGAGGGGAAAAGGGTTCTTTAAAATATATATAATTTTTTTTTAGATTTTTGTCACTTCCTTAGCTGGGTAGCGTAGGAGAGCGGAGCGTCTCCATCAAAACACCATGGTCTCTGCTTACCTCTTCCGCCTCGTCCACCGTCATCAACTTCGTGATTTTTACGTAACTTTCTACTAGTATCGTCGATACTTCAGATAAAAGGAAGGTATAAAAAATGATTTTAGAAAATATATAAAAACTTCAACGTAGCGGAACCCAAACACGTCTCGCAAACCTTCTAAGCACTTTGACCGCTGATCCATATATTATACATATTGGACGGTTTTTTTTGGACGCGCGGTTACAACTTATTTGTATTTTTTGTTGACGAAATAGATTATTTTATTTAAAAGGAGCTTCTAAAGTTCTTTTTAAGTGGTTAATTATTAAGTTATATGAATAATATTTTAATTATTATTAGCAAGGTCGGCAAAGAGAAAGAAGCGAGACGCCTAAACCTTGAAGGAATATGGTGTTTTATAAGAAAAACCGAAACATAAACCGACCTAGACTAACGTAGAATATTCTCTTTCCAAAAATCCCATAGGTATAGTATTTAAACTTGAATACTTAGTGTGAAATGCTTGGAGCCGTCGTGGCGAAATTTTAACATCTGACTGTAATCGTGGCGGTTGTGGGTTCGATTCCCGCTCGGGGGAATAAAATATTTCCTATTTTCATTTGTTCGCTCTTTCCCGGTATTAAGACAAATCGCGGCGTTGATTTCCACCACTTAACATGTTTTGAGAAATTGACAGTGCATGGGGAATGGAGTTGGGGAATGGTTTACTTCTCTCTGCCTACCTTGTAAATGCAGTGAGAAGTTAAGAAAATATCTAGTACATCATAAATTTTATATTTCCCGGAGCGTTTCCCGGGTTTTAATCAATTCAATCTGTTAATAAGTTAATATTAAAACATTAATAAGAGAGAATATCTCCTCCTCAATAAATGTAATGTAAAGATTACTATTATAAACTGACAAGTAAGAGTGCAATTGAAAGTCAATTTCTATGGGAACTTAGTATCTAAAGTTCCCATTGAGGTGATACATTCCACACCTAACTGTAATTTGGACTACGACTTAGAAATATTTATCGCTTTATTATCTCTAATACTGCTAACATCGTGTAGCAACACTGTCTTTTACTATGATCAAATTCTTATATAAGCATATATAAAAATAAATCACCTTCACCTAGTGTTAAGACACTCCGTTCCCAATTTCCGCCCAATTCTGGATGCATTGCGTTTTGAGTGGCGGAACTCAACGCCGCGCTTTGCTTCGACACCAGAGCGAAAAAATGGTAATATAAGTAGAAAGGCTAATATAATGGGTTCTGCCATTCGCAGAATGGCAAATGGGTATTGCCATTGAAAATTATATGGTGCTTAGGGAACGAAGTGTCTTAATAGTAGGTTAGGTCTCTGCTTACTTTACTATATTATAGGTGAATATCACATGAAGCTTGTAAGTTCGGTCGCATTTACAGAATTTTTTTTTTTTAAAAAATAGCGTCACGCTGAATCCCGCACACAGTAGCGTACGTAGAAGGAGCCTAGTGTTAGCACTCCGTTGCTCAATTTTTCGAGGCATTTGCCTCGATTTTTTTTGCCTGGGTGCCATCATTATTAATAAACAATAATTAATTTCCTCGAGTGGAGATGGAATCCACAAGCGTCGCGTTACAGTCATATTCTAGTGCCCCTGCGTCATGACGGCCTCGAAGTAATTCAGTTGTAGGTTCAAATCCTCTAGGTTCAAATGGAGACAATGAATTATACATTAATTTCCTCGCTCTGGTAACAAAATAAAATACGATTTACGCCGTTAAAGTACGAGTTACGCCGCTCAATGTCGAAAAACGAACGGAGAGTGGGGAAAGGAGTGCCTTTGCTCTAAGTTCCCTTTGCCTCTTGCTATGCCTAATACAGTGTGAAGTTAAAAAAATGTATGAAAATGAATAATGAACTAATTTTCGATGTACAACATTTTATTTCCATAATTTTACTCCATATATGGGCAGTGTATTGACAGTATAATCACAGGCTTACAGCAACCGTTCCACCCTATAACTTTACGACACACAAATATCACCACTAGAAATACAACTCGTGGCCAGTCGTGGCGCAGCGGCACAAGGTGTGACTGTAAAACCGACTGGTTGTGGGTTCGATTCCCACTCAAGGAGATGAAATATTTACTTAAATTTATATTTCCATTTCTTCGCTCTGGTGTCGAGGTTAAGCGCGGCGTTGAGTTCTGCCACTCAACACGCAATGCCTCCAGATTTCGGCAGAAAGTGGGGAACGGAGTGTCTTAACACTAGGTTCCCTCTGCCTACACTGCAGTGTGCGGGATACAGCGCGAAGCTGATTAAATACTACTAGAAGTTTACAATTAATACATTATAGTCAATAATTTAAATAACCTGTACTATATCGTTTATAACTTCATTATTTCTATACATTGTAAATAATAAATTTTATTATTAATACGTACAAAATTGTCCTTTTTTATAGTTATTAATACTTAATGCATTTCAATACTAATGATTTGGCCTCATTTTGTTCACTGGTTGAGTGGTAAACGTATTTGGTGTATGTGGAGTAATATTTTTTCTAATATTTAATTATTATTACTTTTTGATCGACATTCCAATTATAAAATTAAATTTTATATTTTTTATATATTACTTAAAAAAAGTATGTAACTTCATTTTTTTTTACCAAATTTAATTATGTTAAAGTAAAATTAAATTCAAATTTTTACTATAAGATATATTAAGGCCTACAGATAAAATGAAGTTAAATTTATTTATATGAATATGATAACAAATTGAAATTAAAATATATTTCGAACATTACTTATTTTATTATGAACTAAAATACCTGTTAGGTACACGGCCAATTAAACCTACAGTATTTAGTGACTTTTTATATTTTTTTATATATTATTAAGTGTTTAGGGAGTTTTACTATTTAGGATTCCGAAGACCTTAGAAGAAAAAATATGGAATCCTTATAGAACTTTCTTGTCTGTCTGTCTGCATGCCTGTCCCTCTTTCAGACATTTTTATTAATTACAAAAAAAATCGATAAATGTAATAACTTTTTGTTATAGTGAGAGCTTTCTGCAAAAAAATTATTATACTTTTTAAACTTTTAAAATCCGCTAATTCTTTAAATTTGTAGCTTTTTAAAATTTATTTTTTCATTAACATAATTATCGATTTAGATCATTTAAAAAATGCATAGCAATTAATGTATTAAATTTAAAAAAGTTAAAATGATCGTAAAAATTTCGAAAAATTTCTAAATGATGTATAATTTATTTAGTTAACTGTTTTTGTTTTGAGTTTAATTTGTAGAATGTCACTTAAATTCAAATAAATAATTAATGCACATATAAAAAGTGATTTCACGATGCGGTCGTAAAATAATCTAATTAGGTATATATTTATGAAAAAAAGTTTCTATTTTTGTATAATATTCTTCTACCTTTCACAGCTTAACATGCGTGAAAATAAATTACTATATACACGACGGTTGTAGGTTCTATTTCTACTCGGGGAGTAGAAATAGAACCTCGGGATCAATTTTCATTTCCTCGCTCTGGTAAAGACAGTTAAATGGCTTTTACATCATTAAATAGAATTCGCTTTCTTTGTATTTTCGGTCGCTTTTCGCTCTTGCCCTCTCCAGAAATAGAAATGAATATAATTTTTGAACCTTGCACCAACAAACATCGTATAAAGAATAATATTACAAATATCAATCAAAATCATTATATTACGGTAAAACGAAGAAACATGGCGACTCGCGGCGTTGAGTTCCATCAAATCGAAAAAGTACGTCTCAGTCTGAGACACACTGTTTCGATTTGGTAGTTGTCATAAAATAAACTAGCAACATCAAAAATCGATATCATTCAATAATTCAATAATCGCCAAAAGTTAGGGGAAATCGTACGAGTATCCACAAACATATCGATAATAAATCGCAACCAAGCAATCGCACCTGACTGCGATTGGGCAAAATTCATAGTTTATGAAACGGGCGAGACGAATCGTAAAACATATTCCGAGTTATGCATCCCTAGCGGGCCGTAGATTCAATATTTGATGTGCCACAAATCGATACGAGGCCTCTAATACGTATTTACGACCGCGAGTCGCCATGTTTCTTAGTTTTACCGCAATATAATGATATTGATTGATATTTGTAATATTATTCTTTATACGATGTTTGTTGGTGCTAAGTTCGAAAAATAATATTCATTTCTATTTCTGGAGGGGGCATGAGCGAAAAGCGAATAAAAAACAAAGAAAGCAAATTCTATTTAATGATATAAAAGTCATTTAATTGTCTTTATGTGCATTTTAACTACCGCATACAATAGTCGATGTTTAAAAAAGTTGTTAAAAAAGTAGCATACGAGTATGTATGTATTTATTCCTACAAATATTTTTTAAGCATAAATTGCCTATTTACTCACTATAATTACAAAGTAAAATTCTCAATACTTTCTAGTAATGAATTTTAATGTAATTCTTGATAATAGTATTTTTTTAACACTCCGTTCCCTATTTTCCGCTGAATTCTGGAAGAATTGCGTGTTGAGTGGCAGAGCTCAACGCTCTTTTTCTCGACACCAGAGCGAAGAAATGAAAATATTAAATATTCAATTTCCTAGAGTGGAAATTGAACTCACAACCTGTCACGTTTAGAGTTACAATTTGTGGCCCTGCGCCATCTGGCCCAAATTTATTTGAAATTTTCAATTATTTACATTGTAAACTAACTTTATTTAAATACATAAATACATGCGTGTTGCTATACAAAGGTCACCCTGCTATATGCACGATACAACCTGAAAAATATATTTACGTATTATAGATTAAACAATTAGAGGCTTTAAAATACAAGTATTTCTATATTAAAATGGGCCTATTTTGCTTGTTTAAGCGCGATGTGTAGTTTTAAATTCCAAAAGCGTAATTCCTAAAATGTGTCGTCTAGTTTTTTTAACTAGCGCTCAATATCAATTAACTGTTGGTAACTCAAGAAAAGAGTGATTTGTCACTAGCAATGCTTATAGTAGGGTAGACTGAGGGTATTCATTCTAAGTTAAGACACTCCGTACCTTGTCCTTACGTAAAATTTTCCAGTCTGCGCGTGGAGAGGCTGAACTCACTTTCTCTATCAGAATAAGGAAACAAAAATAATTTCAATATAATCATCACATCATCGTGCACCACATTCACAGTATTTGATAAATTAGCTTCACGCTGCATCCCGCACATAGCAGGCAGAGGGAACCTAGTGCTAAGACACACTGTTTCTCACTTTCCGCGGAGTTCTGGAGACATTGCGTGTTGAGTAGCGGAACTCAACGTCGCGCTTTGCCTCGAAACTAGAGCAAAAAAATGAAAATATAAATTTAAGTAAATATTTCATTTCCTCGAGTGGGGATCGAACTCACAACCAGTCGATTTTACAGTCACAATTTGTGCCCCTGCGGCACGACTGGTCGCTATCGATTAGTGTAGTATTTGTGAAGAAAATGAAATATAATCAATTCACAAATATAATAAGTAAACTACTAAACCAATGATCGTTTTTTTTATATGACATTTCAACTTTGCATAATCCACATATTAGATGATCACAAGGTCTTTTCCTAATTAGATCGCCATTTAGATTCGAACACCTTATCTCTTCGTAGTAAATTATGACTTGGCCCATTTAGGTCAAAGTTCGTGGACATTAGTTTTTTTTATTTTATTTTCTTATTAATTTTTACCTGAGGCATTGCCAGATGCTCAAATAAAAATAGCTAAGAGTTGTGTATAGTACATGATACGTTCTAAGTTTCCGAGATAACCTAAGCCGCAGGTAACAGTTATTTACGTCCAAATGATTAACATGATAAAACATAGCCTAAAGCCTTCTTTGATAAATAGACATTCATTATAAACAAAATTCCAAACCAGTAGTTCCCGAGCTTCGCGCGTTCAACTAAACAAACTCTTTAGTTTTTTTTATATTTCTTTAAATCGTCTTGGTGTATTTTCTGCAAGTTGGGTTAACCTAGTGTTAAGACACTCCGTTCTCAACTTTCTACATGCAATTTCGATATTAAATACAATATAGAAATACGAAATCATCAAATTTCTAGTGCTTCACCATAAATCAAGTCGATTCCGCACAAAAATACGATAGAGCGGTACCGGTTCTATATTGTCACTATAAATTTTAATATTGATAGTGTTAGAGATTTTGGCATTGGGCTAACGAGCGCAGTAAAAAAGCTATATCAGTATATCACAGTGTTCCGCGTTTTGGACGTATCGCGTATAGCACTTTAAAATGTTCACAGTGAATTATTTAGAGTCGTTATTTTGTATTTTTTTTTAATTATAATTATTTATTTATAATATTGTGGAACAGTTGTTATAAGTATAGTTTAAATGAATATAGTTTATTAAAACTATTAATTCCTAAAGTATATTAAGTTATAAAAAACAATATTAGATAGCGATGGGTATTGTAAAAATAATTTAAATTAATTACTTTTCTCTTTAACCAATACAATACAAAAAAAAATTGCTTTTTCCATTCAACAATAAATCTAACAAAGTTAGATATTTACAGCTAACCATATATGGACATAGCGTTTTTACCGGGGTTGAACACCGTTAACATTGAGATTCGCTTGACTAAAGTATCTAGTCATATTTCATAGCAGTTTTCCCAAGTAAAAAACTTAGAAACGTAGACGAAAAAGGAATTGCTAGCGCAAAATATCATCAGGCACGAGCAATGAAGCGGCACGTTCCGCACTGGCGGTCGCGGCCATTACTTTTGCCGCTTAGCCAGCAAGCACCGCCCCGCAAAGTTTTACTTACAAACTACTTGTCACAAAGCTACTCTATTACACTTTGGTCCACAAAAACGTGTTTCACTCATTATGAAATACAAAACCATAATATTTCGAACGTTAGACCGTTGCTACGACAGTCTATTCGACAGCGGTTGCGTAGTATCGCGACGTTCAATAAATATGCTTTTTACTGTTATCTATATACAACCTTGCTAGGAGCCGGACCGGTATTGAGGCGAAACTATTCTAATAAAAAACTTAAACCAGTCCAAATTAAAGATAACATGTTGAAGGAATTAAAGTGACGCCGCGTAGGAGTGTCGCGGTGAGCCAGGCTTTGCGAGACTATTATACTAGTAATACCAGTAACTACTTTATAGGTTATTTATATCTATTTATACGAAATTTATATATAATTATGTTTATTCTATAAGTCTTCTGTATTAAAAAAAAAAATGTATGGGGATTAAGGGATTAACTGTAGTTAGAGTGTCAAGTACTCCGTTTTTTATTTTGTACGCCTTATATTAGTTATTAGTAAAGGATCGCTTTTGTAATCAGATATTATGTATTAGGAATCAAAATTGGGAACAAGACTTAGGGCGAACCACCAACACAGAGAAAGGAAAAAAATAAATATAATCTTTTCCCCAAATGGGAATTGAACCCACGACAAATCTTAATAAAGCTATTTAACAATATCTATACTATATAAAATGTCGGTTTTATTTTTAAGCAACACATAGTATAGCCACATTAGTCGTGATAGATGTCAGTCGCAAGGCCGCAGCTATCAGACGTTTCAGTCCAATCACTATTTATAGACCTGTGATCCTTGCATTAGTATTGACTTGAATTCAAATTACTTCAATTAAGTTTAGTCTTTACTTATTTACTTATATGCAAGTTATTCGGATTTTACTAATTATCGACTAAAATTAAAAGTGGTGATCATAGCCTACTTTAGTTTTGTTGGCATCCACGTTTCACCTAATTTTCGAGATATTGCGTATTGAGTGGCGGAATTTAACTCCGGGCTTTATCTTAGTATACAAGTATATGGGTTCGAACAAGCTACCACCGGCTTGGAAGATAATTCTGCTGGGAAGTCCGATCGAGAAGCTAAACGTTGCAAAAATGTGAAAACAAAAAAAAATAAGTGCCGTCACAGGATATAGATAGTTTGCTTATATAATAACCAATTATATGAACAAAATGCATAGTAATTGCATGCATATACACAAAGCTATGCGGTGTCGTAGTCACCCGCATGTAGGTATATACGAGTATATACGTACTTCAAAAATTCCACTGTACCGGTAATATGTTATATTTTATAACTAGCCTGGCGATTGTGTAATAGAATAGATTTGTTCTTCATTTATATAGAAAAAGTTATGGTTTTGCTCATATGTATATTTTTATATATTTTTAATGTGATTTTCGAAATATTTCGTGTAGAGTGGCGGAATTCAATGTGATTCTTCATTTATCATAGCGAAGAAATGAAAATTGCCCCTAATGGTAATCGAACTGAAAACCATCGATTTTCAGTCAGAAGATGCCTCACTGTGCTACAACGGCTAACCTACCTATACTTTTGTACATATCATTAACAAAAAACCTAAGTATAAATTACACCACAGAAGAATTTCTCATTCCACACGTTTTTATATGAGTAGAGTAACATATTTTCGGTCATTTCATAATGTTTGAACAACTAATTTAAATAATAGGTCTCAAAAGGCCGGTCACACAAGAATCACGATGAATAAAGCGCCATATCGGAACTCTTAATTGTCTTTAATGTTTTAACATTACACGTTATTTATCTATAAAGTTTACATAATTAATAGATAATTCTCACATTTAAAGATTCACCACTCGATAAGTATAATATTTTATGTTAAAAAATAATTTAATTTGATCAAGGACAGATTTTCAAATGAGATGGTCATTTACAAATATCGTGTTTTCAACTAATGTGAAGGATGTATAAGATAGCTTATAGCTCTGTTCGCGAATATTTATTAATAACTAATCGTTGCCCAAAACTTTCTTTGCGTGGATTTAAAGATATAAAATTTAAAATATACGCACACAATTATATACCTAATGTTGAATTTAACATTTAAGATATTTATAATCGTGAACAGTCTTGTAATGTTACTGGTAACCGTTATTCGGTGTGTAATTAAGAGTATTATACTTTACTAAGAAATATCTTCGTTTTTAAGACGAAATTCAAATCGCAGCGTTAAGTTTTGCGTCGCAACATGTAATGTCTCTTAAAATTAAAAGAAAGTACAGAATATAAGTCTTAACAACAGGTTATGCCTGCCAAATTTTCTAAATAGTAATGCGTAAAGAAAATGACTCTACTGTCTCTATAACTTTCTAGTAACGATTGGTAAATATATCACTAAGATAGCTAGTGAGTGAGTATTTTGATCAGACAGCGGCCGTGGCGCGGCCGTCGACCTTGCGGGGAAACCGTGTCAGGGAAATGCTTTCCTCCTGTTTATAAGACCCTCGAGGTGCACGGAACTCTACTATAGAAAAAAAAATGGGAAAAATATATATATTTTTTACCACGCTCATTCTTACTTTACTGTTAAATGAGAGAACGTCTACATTCTTAAATTATTTTACTTACTATATTTCCTCTTTCATTTGCTTATTTCCTAATTCCATATCGAAATTCCATGACAATGCTCACTAACCTTTTTTTCCATATATTAACATTTTTTTGCTAATCGAACCCACAACCATCGCCCACATCCAAATATCCATCAGTCAGTCACAAAGATGACCAAATTGGCAGAATGACACAGCCGCGGGATGCACGTATAGCGTCAGCAGACGTCCGGCGTCTTTATAAGGAAACTCCAAATAGAGCATACTGCGGTACGGGAGCATTGCATGTGTGTACAGAATACTAAACACTTGAATCGATATCAAAGAAATCCTCGCAAAGTTTTGGGGCTGTTTTAAAATATTAGCAGTTATTTTCTGTTTCGATTTTGGTTAAATTATTAATAAAGTGGGATTAAATAGCTATACGATTTTACTATTAGGTCTACATAGAGAATAAATAATATTAAAATATACGAACAGGTTATATACGATTTTATACGCGTAGTCAAAATGAAAATAGCTAAGAGTTGTATATGATATCTATATATAGTCACATCAAAACAATTATACATGTGACTGTAAAACCGACTGGTTGTGGGTTCGATCCCCACTCGAGGAGATGAAATATATACTTAAATTTATATTTCTATTTCTTCGCTCTGGTGTCTGCCACTCAACACGCAATGCCTCCAGAATTCGGCAGAAAGTGGGGAACGGAGTGTCTTAACACTAGGTTCCCTCTGCCTACCCTGCTGTGTGTGGGATACAGCGTGAAGCGGAAAACAATTAACACCATGTAACAAAGCCTTTTTTTTCGAACCACTTGTTCTTGTGATTAATTCATTCAACCAAACAAACTCTTGAGCTTTACAATATTTGTATAGATTTTAAGATACATGTCGATTTCACTGGCAAATATAACATTTACATATAACATAGTAGAAGTCAGTCAATAAAATAAATATTCAATTAAGAGAAAATAAAATGAATAAAATCATATTATTTATAAAATCCTTTTTATTTAATTAACAACAACATATGATATATGTATAAAACATATAATAATTTAAATTTTTTTTCGAGAAACAATCTTATATTTCTGTCCAATTATTGAGACTAGTAAAAAAAATCAAGATCAGCTTCACGCTGTATCTCGCACACAGCAGAGTAGGCTGAGGGAATCTAGTGTTAAGACACTCCGTTCCCCACTTTCTGCCGAATTCTGGAGGCATTGAGTGTTGAGTGGCAGAACTCAACGCCGCGCTTTGCCTCAAAACCAGAGCGAAGGAATGGAAATATAAATTTTAATAAATATTTGATCTCCTCGAGTGGGGATTGAAACCCACAACCAGCTGGTTTTACAGTCACACTTTATGCCTCTGCACCACGACTGGCCTCATATAAATATAGGCCACATATAAAAGAGACTAATCATTCTGAAATAACCCGAAATATTTATATTTTAAATACAATTATTTCCCCAAGTGGGAATTGTACCTACGACCATCTCATATTCGAGTATACTTTTTCAATTCTCTTAGACTAAAATATTTCAAACATTTGAATATTCATATTACACATAATATATTGGTCTCGATTCACTTTTATAGGAGAACGGGAAACGATAAGATCTAAACAATTTTTGTACAAGTTTTATGATTTTAGATATTTATTTAATGTATGCGGAATCAATATTTTGCATAATTTGCAATTAACATAAATATTAAAGAAATTTAAATTGTTTTATTTTTGCTCATTGGTATTCTTCTTCTGATTATTTTAATTATGAATCGAAATTGACATAGAAAGAAAAAGTAGTGTTATTTATAGAAAAGTACAGAATATTTTGAGGCTCGTCGTGGCGCAGGGGCACCAAGTGTTCGATCGATTTTCGTTCGATTCGAGTTCCCACCCCAGAAGATGAAATATTTATTTACATTTATATATTCATTTCTTCGCTCTGGTGTCGAGATAAAGCGCGGCGTTGAGTTCCGCCACACAACACACAATGTCTCCAAAACTCGGCGGAAAGTGGGTAATGGAGTGCCTTAACACTAGGTTCCCTCTGCCTACCCTGCTGTGTGCGGGATACAGCGTGAAGCTGATTTTACAGAATATTTTGTTACATTTATTGTCCGTCAAGTTATATGTATGTTTGAGGATGTCATGGTGCAGCGACAGCGTCTTACTATAAACGCGATGGTTGCGGATGTGAGTCCCACTTGGGGGAATGAATGACCAATAATTTCTTCGTTTTAGTAACAAGACAAAGAGCAGCATTTAGTTCGGCCACTCAACAAGCAAAAACAGGAGAAAAAACTAATCGATTCCCCCACAATGTAGATTGAAACCACGATGACATCTAGCGTACAAATTTAATATTAGTTAAGCCAAAATTTACGATTCTGACTTATAACAGAATTTATTTTGTAAACATGGTTATGTCACCAAGAACTCGAGCAAATGAAATCAGACAGACGCCATCTAAAAAAATATTAAAAGATTCAGATAAAACTCTTGCATTATTTATATTGCCTTAAAAGTTAATTCCACGGTGACAGTACATAATATATATTTGGTCAAAAAACATAGGAATGCTGTTAAAGTTAGGGCATGTATGAAATCAATTACTTATTAAACATAGTTTCTTAAAACGTACCTAAAAATAGTTAAGTATTAATATTAATATAAAATTAGTTTGGATTAGTTGAGACAATCAAGGTGCAGTGGTACAGCCTCTAACTGTAAAAGCTATAAGGGTAAGGGTAAGTGTTTGATCCTAATTTGGGTGATTATGTTTAAATTATCTTCATTTATTAGCCTTTAAAAAAATCAAGTCGGCGTTGGGTTCTGCAATTTAACATGTAATGTCAGAACAGAGTGTCATGCTTTATATACCTACTATGCTAATTGTGGGAAAGAAATGTAGCTAAAACCAAAAATTTACTCACAACTTTCGTGTTCGTTCATACAGGCAGAGGGAAGCTAGTGTTAAGACATTTTATTCCCTTCATACTACCCAATTCGACATTGCATGTAAAGTTGCAGAACTCAACACTGCGCTTTGTCTTGTTACTAGAGTGAGAAAAGGAAAAAAAACATTATCCTAAGTTGGAATCGCACCCACAGCTGTCGAGTTTACAGTGAGACTCTATAACGCTGCGAAACGATTACAGCCTCAAATATTAAATTATTTATGTATAAAATAAACTACTATGGCAATAATTTGATATGTATCATTCCAAAAAAGGAAAGAGTTCTAAACATTTTTTTTCTTTTTCCGCCATGAGCTTGTTGGCTCAGAAAATTGTATAAATTATTTTAAAGTACGGTTTTATAAACGCTTGCATAATGTATTTTTTTCGGTTTCAAGCTGTATCCAGCATACAGCAAGGTAGGCAGAGGAAACCTAGTGTTAAGACACTATGTTTTCTTTCCGCCGAATTTTCGAGGCATTGCGTGATGAGTGACGGAACTCAACGCCACGCTTTAACCTCGACACCGAGAGCGAAGAAATGAAAATATAAAATATTTCATTTTCCTTGAACGGGAATCGAACCCACAACCTGTTGCGTTTACAGTCACATGCTTGTCTCCCTGCACCACGACTTGCCTATAGCCTCTAAAAGTAAAGTAAATATATACTTATATTTAAAAATATTATAAAATAGGCATTTCAATATTATATTGACATTAATAGATGGTCAAAATAATATGATTTTTCGTAACGCCAGCGACGTCGTTAGTATTGCGGTCACGTCGCGCCGCGTAAGTAATCACTGGTATATCTAGCTACCGGGGCTACTGCTATTGCAGGATATATTATATTATATTGAGTTTATATGATTTAGGTATTTGAGAAAATATTGACCGTTCTTTAGAGCTGGACTATTCTGAGAGCATTTAAAAGTTTTCCTTGACCTAGTGAAACGCCCGTCAATATGAAATGTCTCGAATTCTGAGAATGTTTTTTAAGACATTAGGTTCTCTCTTCTTAACTTGCTATGAGGGAAAAAGCGTGAAGTTTTTGTAAGTACCACAACTTAAACAGTTTGTTAATAATATTTTAAAAATATTAGCACAGTATATACACTTTTAATTAAAGTTACTCAAAATATTCAAAAACACTATAATTTCTGTTGCTAAAAGCTGATTATAATATTTTAAATTTTCATATTTCAAATTTTAAAATTTTTAAGGTCGATTTATTTTTTAAATATATGTATTTTTTGGAGTTATGTGAAATTTCAAAAACCGAACGTGCTTACTGTGTCTTACACTAAGTTCTCTCAGCTATACTACTATAAGGAGGATACAGAAAGAAACTATATAAAAAAAAACATATTAGACAGCCTATAAAGATCAAATTTAACGCCTTTTAAAAGCATTTAGAAAGACAATGCCGGACTATCTATTGGCAAACGAAACGTGGTCCTCTAGTGAAAATGTCCTACGGTCAGTGAAAACAAACAGACATACATACATACACATAAACATCACATGTATGTAGGTACGTGTATGAGCGTCGTGTAGAAAGTGTCGTGACGTCCATTTACAACTTACTGCACGATTGTTTTTTATAGTAAGTAAATGTATTATGTGCAGATTTTAGGTAGCGTAAAGTAAACTTTACGTAAATAATTTTAAAATAAATATAAAATAATTTAGAAATATTTATTTTCGAAGCATTTCTATAATTTCAGAAATATATATTTTAGAAAACATATAAAAAATAATAATGTCAAAATTGACCGGAAAGTGGAGAGCAGAGTGTCAGAATATTAGATTACCTCTGTCTGTTATGTGTAAAATATAGCATGAAGCTAAAATAAAAGAAAGAGAAAAAAAAACAATATAAATCAATTATAATTGTGTATGTACACTGTTCACATGCCTATATTATTATTTTTTTGTCAGTTATTTGCTTAGTTATTTATAAGTAAATAAACAAAGGAAGGTTATTGTTAAGACCTTAACCCACCACCTTAAAATTATATAAATTCAACAATTATATATTTTTGATACCAAACGATATTATATATTATTTTTTTATTATATACAAAGTAAGATATAATAAACTTAAAAAATCAGCTTCACGCTGTATCACTCACACAGCAGGGAAGGCAGAGAGAACTTAGTGTCAAGACACTCCGTTCCCCACGTTCTGTTCTGGCCACATTGCCTGTTGAGTGGCGGAACTCAACGCCGCTCTTTGCCTCGACACCAGAGCGAAGAAATGAAAATATAAATGTAATATTTCATTTCCTCGAGTAGAGATCGAACCCACAATCAGTCGATTTTACAGTCACATTTTGTGCCGCTGCACCACGACTAGTCTGGAACTGAACTAGTCGGACTGATAGTGTAAAGTGTATCACCATGCGTACCTGACGTCGCGTCGGTCCGTCGCTATATATTACCATTGTGAGAGGTGGCCGATGTCGCCGAATACCTAATTATACGATTTCTAGATTGGAGAAAATTACTATCTAAGCCTATGAGTGTACTTTTACTAGGCTTCACCCACAATTTTGTTTGCGTAGACCTTAAGACGTGGAAAATCTCGCTCTTTTTTTTTTAATCTGAGAAAAAAGGAACGGGAAACAAAAAATCCTTTCTCAATGCTCTCCTAGACTCCCGTTTTCTATATACGTAACAAAATACAACATTTCTAAGTCCAGTAGTTACGTTTGTGCGTTGTTTGTGAGTCACTCAGAAACGTAAGAGTTTTATATAATATAGATATTACTATAACTATTTTGCTTAAGAGTTTAACACTATTGTTTATAAGCTCTTAAACTGTCTTATGGCTGTTAATGGCGCGGCCTTTGTCAAGTTCTGTTGACGAGTTCCTTTATATATATATATATATATATATATATATATATATATATATATATATATATATATATATATATATATATATATAAAATGACAAATACATTTTGCGCACGAGCAACGAGTCTTAGGTAATGCACAGGATACGTGATACAAATGGTAAGGACAATTCCTTTCATAACTTAGCTAGCTCTACTTAACTATTTTACAAATCGGGTAAATGATATATGTATTTAAAAAAAACTCTTTCGTTACTAAGTGACTTAGAAACTTAGAAAGCTAAAAAACATTACATTCAAGAGGGTTAGCCAATGTGAAGAAAGACTAAATGAGAATTTCTCAAAATTCATATGGGATAGGGAAAAAAAGGGGATTTTTTATTTTATGTCTTAATGTTAACACAAGTAGTTGTGGGTGACGACTTATTGAATATACTAAAATCAGTTTCACACTGTATCCCACACACAGCAGCGTAGGTAGAGGGAACCTAATGTTAACACATTCCGTTCTACAATTTCCGCTGAATTCTAGAGGCATTGCGGGTTGAGTGGTAGAATTTAACGCCGGGCTTTGCCTTGGCACCAGAGCGAAGAATTGAAAATATAAATTTAAATAAATATTTTTTATCCTTGAGTGGGGATCGAACCCTCAATTTGTCACGATAACAGTCACATATGTGCCTCTGCGCCACGACTGGCCTAAATATAATATACATAAATTGAAAGGAAAAAAACTGCTAAAAACGTAAAAATACCTCGTGACAACTGAACAAAAGGTCGATAAGAAGAAGGTGATATGAGACAAGGTAAAGCAAAAAGCACGAGTGGATGCAATAATTCAAAACTTCGTATATCTTGCATGCCTATAAAATGGTATATACATATATGTATGTGAGATAGACGCTTCAGTGTTTTTACTGACGCTTGTCAACCGTCAAGCTCGTGGCTCATGATGGGCGATGCTCGCGATGGACGGGTGCCACAGCCTTACCTCAAATCTACTTCATCTTATATACTGAAAGAAACCAGGAAAAATAGATTTTATTAAGTCCAAATAGGGTTGTATATCGGCAGCGGGGACGTCAAGTTATCACGTTGCGACGCGGTACATCACTACGACTTGTGTTTTTTTGCCCCCAACGACCTGGCGGGCGCAACGGAACTGACTCGCCTATTGTATGTTAATATTCGACCGGATTTTGTTCGGGCTCAATTATATTATGAAGCTTAACCAAAGTCAAAAGTCACCCGAGTGTCTTGTGGAGGCGCGTGTTGCGCCCGCGCAACGCTCCACCAGTTGAATGGATTTACGAATGAAAAATATTTATGCTTTTTATATATACGTATTCGTGGTAAAGCTGTAGATATAAAGCATCTTCTTTATCTTCACGCTATTTTCCGCACAAAAAAGAGGAGTCATAGGGAACCTTTTCTCGTTATCACAGCGAGGAAAAGAAAATATTGAATATTTCATTCATCCAAATGGGAATCGAATCCACAACGACCGCATTTATATCAGACGCTGTGCCACTGACACACATCACGACAGCCTCAAAGAACTGTCGAGGTATGTGTCAGTGTATATATATATATATATATATATATATATATATATATATATATATATATATATATGTTCATAGCTATAATTTTTTTTATAAAATCTATAATCACTTAATATTTTTTGCTACGATATGACGTAACCAAAATTACTCGTATTACAACCGATATCGTTGCCTATTTATCTCTGTCGTGGATAATCTGTAAAACGTATAATTATAAGTACTTAGTGTGAAATAGCAAAAATGGCATTTATTTGGTAATAATGAAAAATATCATAATACTTATTTTATATTGCTGGATTTTTATATTGCTGGATTATAAATGTATTTGACGCTATCGCGGTATATTTGGTTTATTTATGTATGATGATATGCTTGGAGATCCGATCATCGCTCGGGGAAATTATTATATTTAAATAGTTATCATTTTCTCCTTCTGCTTGACTATGCGCGGCGTTGAGTTCCGCTACTTGACGAAATTGGAGAAGGGAATATTTTATTACTAAGTTCTTTATCCTTAGGTACCCTGCTATTCGTGATAAATCAGGAAACTGCTTTTTTTCATTTACATTAATTTCTCAATTTTGTTTATTGTATTTTTATATGAATGAAAACTGGGAAGTCTTATATCACATTCTTTTCTATAACTACTTATTTGGAATTACGAAATATAAAATAATTGATTGTTTATTTTAATTAGCTTCACACTGTATCCTGCTCACAGCCAGGTAGGCAGAGGGAATCTATTGTTAAGACACTCCGTTCCCCACTTTCTGTTGAATTCTGGAGGCATTGCGTGTTGAGTGGCAGAATTCAACGCCGCACTTTGCCTCGACTCCAGAGCGAAGAAATGGGAATATAAATTTAAGTAAATATTTCATCTCCTCGAGTGGGGATCAAATCCACAACCAGTCGGTTTTACAATCACACTTTGTGAAACCAATAAGTCACATTGCCCCATCACCTCTTAGCATATCCTTGACATGGAACTACTTTATCAACTTCATAAATATATTATATATATCGCCTAATTAATTAAATGGCAGACTATTAGCGGGACTTGTTGATTTTTGTTTAATAGCTTTTGATTTTTGTTTAAATAAATATTCATATTTTTTATTTAACTATTTAATTCCATTTCAAATATACCTATTTATATACCTAATTAAATAAATATATAGCTATTTTATGTTTTTTAAGATAAGTAGACTTAATGTCTAAGAGATTGAAAAAATAAAAAAGAAATCTCGTAAAGTTTATTTCTTCGAAATAGTTATACATATAACTTTCTTATCTTTTACTGGATAGAATGAGCTCACGGCTTCAGATCTTGAAGAAGCAATTTCTAAAAATGATGTATACATAAAGGTTTGATATCGTTTTGCGTATTGTTAAAAGTACGGCAGCGAGTTTCGCCACTCAACACGCAATGCCTCCAGAATTCAGCGGAAAGTAGAGAGCGGACTTCTAGTAGGCTTCTTCTGCCTACTCTGCTACGGCAAGGAGCTAAATAAAAAAAAAATACCTTCACTCTCTTTTTCGATTTAGCGCAGTGGGCAGAGAGAACTTAGTATCAATACACTATTTTTGTGAGTCATTGAGTGAGAGAGAAATAAGCACCGTAATTTTTTTATTCATATAAATTAAGTTTATCGAAAATATCTGAGATTTAAGCATCAGTTATGCAACGCTCTCACGTTTGAAAGGTGTAAAGTACAGCGTAATGTCATGTGTGAAAATATCTTTACAGTTAACTGTATAAATAAGTCCGATAGCCGCAGTCGACACGATAAGATGCGCTGGCGCAGGCCGAGTGTAGGAACCCCAAAAATTTTGTAGCAATCGGGATAAAGTACATCAAAGCGAACCGCGGCCATAAGTTTCGATTTTTATCGCCTCGCTCCTACGCCCAGCGAGTACAAAAAGTTGGGCCCCGATTGAAAAACTAAATGCTCCAAAAAGGTATCTTGGCCTCATCTTTACGAACTATTCTCATTATTGAACGAGTGGTTTTATTGAAAAAAAATCTCTATAACACATCCAGCGATTTAACACGGATTAGTCTTAGTTATTTAGCTACTGTTACCGTTGATCCTAAATTATGGGTAGTTAGGCGCACCGCGCCTCGCCCGCTCCGGCCGGACTTTATTAAGCGATACAAAAGTACGTATTTGAATGTGATTTGCGTAAATACGTCACTTATATTCGTATAATGAGACAGTGACCGCATCTCGATACAGATATATACATATCTATCGATCCGACCACACGCACCTCAACAAATAGCCGTAATTTTCGTTATAAATAAATATTAAATATAAAGTTGTAATATTATGTAATAGAGGAAAATAAGTATTATATTATAGAATAATATATTATATGATAATATGTTATTTTTAATCTAATATTGAATATATTAGAGAAAGCAGAATAACAGTTAAATTAGAAGTAAGCCTCACCGTAAAGCTAATGATTTGTAAACACAAATGAGAAATTATAATACGGTCTCCGATGATAATCTAATCAATGGCGATATTTCTTAAGGGCAGTCCGAGCAATCAATTTATATGTAAGAGTAGGGCTATGAGAGCGGCGGCCGGCGTCACGCAGAGAGCCGCCCGATTTACGGCGAAGACGTAGTTTCTCAACAGCCTAGATTGTGTTTAAGCACGATATTCCTTACAAAATGGTTCCCGATTGCGACTATCCATATATCTCTTCGTATAGCTTATAATTCATAATTGTTATTCGATAGGACTTCTTAATAGAATATGATAAGAATTGCTTTTGCCATATCTGCTTGACTTGTTGGTTTGATGACCGAAAGATTTATTGGTGTAAAATTAGTTGAAACTAAATTAAATTTTACATACTTTATTTGCATATATGAAAAATTGGCTCACGTGTCAAGTACAATCAAATACATTGTTCATTTCAATACAAATACGTTGTTTGTTCTGTCAATTTTGATTCAGCACCTTGAAAAAATAATTAAACAATAGGTGCCCTTAGCAGTGACCCTTACTTATTCTATATACAATTCAAATGAGCACGATTCTCACGACGGCCAGCGCGGTGCCCAACACCGCCCGCCCCGCATGAGGCATACCTAACGGTCCACTCGCATAGCTCGCGCTCACCGCGTTACGTTTACAAGCTCGATTAGACCTATAAATTTCACATCGGTGTGACACTCGATAGTGACACTCGACACCCAGTGACCGGTGGTCAAGCGGACGGAGGACACCTGCTCGGGACCCTCTCGTTCTTACTCAGTTTCGATACCTTTAGAGAAAAAGAGGGGGAAAGGAGCTAAAACTCTTTGTTGGGTATAGGGTTGAAATCCGATAGTTTATGCAAGTTATGGGCTCGGTTTGATCGCTCAATTACGGATGTTTTGTCGCCGCGAGGAAGTCGTAAATACATCGGACGCACGCACCGAGGAGCGCTAGGAAATTTATTTGCATGTACGCACTGATCACGGTACAGGTAATAAATGATTTGGATATCACCGTTTCCGGGCTCGCGGACGCTTCGAATGCATTACCTCGGTTTAAGCTCAGAATTACATATATGTCTGTTGACATTTGTTCGTTGGTCTCGGATTAGGAGAAGATTCATTTCCATCCTCTCAGGTGTCAGATTTCTTGTGTTTAATGATAGTGTCACAGCTATTTAATATGGTAATACGCTTTGAGAGGAATATCTTTATTTGAACGCCAAGGAGGCGCTTATACTGGCTACTTGGTTGGATGGAAACCATGCCCGAGGAAATATTTTTTATATTGAATACATAAATATTTTTATTATATTAGATAGATTTCGCACATTATTTGTGATCTTGTCAACAGGTACTACTTTAGCTCACAATCTACGGATTTTGGGTCAACTTTAACTGTGACAATGTAACTCACACAAGTATTTAACCTCACATCGACCGAACGTTTTAAAGGAACAAAAGACACAAAAAACAATAGGAATAGGCGAGTGAGGTAGCACTGTGGTGACGACTGTTCCGGGAAGCGGCGGCGGCGTGCACTGTGGACTCTGTGCTAGTGTACATATAAGACAAGACTAATTAAACATGCTTTGTCTACGCTCTACTTGTTTACTCCTTTATAGAATATGTTGTGTAGAGTTGCCTTCGTAATTGTTGGTTGTGATATGTATTTTTTTTTACCTTTTCGCTATTGAATTTGGTCGTTTTAATTTTTACTGTATCAGGCATAAACTTAGGTTATCTATTAGCAAAATTATTTATTAATTTATATAAATATGTATAATTCTATTCATAAAGATTATCTAAGTTCACGTAAAAGAGTTATAATTTTCTAACTTTTAACAGTTATGAGCGTATTTCTTATAACTAACTATAAAAAAAATGTTTAGTTAAATACGTACATATATTACTAACAAAACATACAAAAAGAATATAAATACTCAAAAATTTTACTCAAATTTCATTTATTTTAAAATATATTCCATCAGTTCTAGCACCGAGTAAGTCGGTGGCTGATAATCTATGTCTCTCGGTAAGTCAAAAGCGTTAGGTGTTTGCGGTAAGCCGTACTGTGTTTGAGATATCGGGCGCTACATGAAAGATACGTTAACCAATTGTGAATGAAAACGTATATTTGTACAGAATATACGTTATTGGCCTCGAAAATAACACTACAGCTCCTATATGTTATGATGTATCAATATTTGGATACGCCTAAAGTTTTGACTTTACTTTTCGTGTTTAGTAGCGCTCTCTAAGTTAACGATCTTTTATTTTATGCTTTGTTGAAACAAAAATAATGTATAGAAATGAAATAGAGGACAAGATATGGAAAAGGCCGTCGTGATACAGTAGGACAGCCTGTGTTAGTAAATGCGATGGTTGTGGGTTCAATCCTCACTCTGGGTAATGATTATATTTAATGGTTTTCATATCGCCGCTCTGATCAACAAGACGTGGAGCTAGTTTCCGTCACTCACGAAGTGTCTTTAACACTGTAACGATGAATAATCGAGAAGCTTTTTTGAAAAAAAAAAGATATAATAAGAATGTAAGCATTTTTTTTTTAAGAATTTTAAATATGTAGATTATTTACATAATTAGGCTATTTTCTTAATACGGAACCAATGTTATATATAACTATAATAATTAAAAATTGTCCTTACATTGTATCTTATTGATTTAACTTTACATTGTATCATTTTGTTACTGAAGACAGTGCGTTAAGCTTCTTATTTTTTTTATGAAGAGGAAAACAGTACAGTGGCTTTTATAAGATAAAAAAAAGATATTACAATTTTAGTAGGTTTTCGATAAAAAATATTTATGTAGATTTTTTTTATTAAAAAAAATATAGAAATATTGCAGGAGACGCAAGTTTATAAGTAGTATTTCCGCATGCAACTTTTAAATATATTTTAATTTAGAACCGCGACTCGACTTGTGCTTGTCCGGTTTCTTAATATGTTTAATTTATTTTTTAAAACATATCAATTAAGTAGTTTGGTTCAAATCCCGCTACGTGACATTTTTTACACGTTTTATTAAAAAAAAAGAAGAAGATATGACTTATAAGTTGCCATAAAAAATATTAATAAAATGCTATATAGTGCTATAAAGAAAGGGAACTTGTTAAAGTGTTGAAGAGACAAGATCAGTTCGCGGCGGAGAGGGTTCTCTTTTTGCCTTTAACTTCGAGACGTGATTTCATCTGATCGCTGCTGACTTCCAATCATAATACTGTGAAATAAGTATGGATATAGAAGATATTGTTAGAATATATTGTAAATAATATTAAATATATTTTGAGGTCCATGCGTGCGTTTTGGTAACGAGGCAAAGGGCGGCGTTGAGTTCCGACACTATACAGTACACCCAAAACGCTATGATTTATGTTAATCTTATATTTAAGGCAAATTAAATATTAATGCTTATGACACATACATTTTGAATATTTATGAGAATCGAACCTACTATTTTTACATAGCGTATTGAGTATTGATATATTTATGATTAATATCTTAAGATAATCCCTTTGCAATACAGCTCAAATTCGGCGTTAAGTTACATCTGTCAACACACAGTGACTCGATTTTAGGCAGAAAGCAGATAACAGAGTGTCTTAACACTAGCTTCTCCGCCTCCAATACCGCTGAAAAAAATGAGCCTAACCAGAAGTTACAAAAAAAGCTATATCCATATAAGACTAGCGTTTGAGTTTAGCTTATGAAATTGTATAAACGGCGTGTAATAAATGTGGGATGCGCGATAGAGGATCTATAATTTGAAACACGTAACCTTCACATAACAATTGTTTAAAAACAGCCAAAAGTAGTATTAGATGTTTCTAAAATAACCATTGAGGCCGGATGTGGTGCAGGGGCCTTCATTCCGCCACTCAACATGCAATGCCTCCAGAATTCAGCGGAAAATAGGGAACGGAGTGTCTTAACACTAGGTTCGTTCTCCCTCGCTCGCCCTGCTAAAAAGCTAAAAAAAGAATTATCCATAAAAACCAACTGTTTTTAAGCAACCGTAACTGAAGCGCATGTTAGAACGAAGCGACATAAAACTATATGTATAAATAGATAAAGTATATAAGATAAAAAATATAATATTTACCTAATACTAAAATCACATACTTAAATTTGACCTCAAATTTGGATTGGCATCGATGTGGCATTGTACATAACAGTAAATCAATACCAGCTAAGACTTTTAAGGCCGTGACTAAGCTCATATGTCTACTTAAATGGAAATATTTCAAAAATTAAAAAGAAAATACAGCCAAGCTAAGCAGTAAGTATTTAAACAAAATAAGACGAATGTACGAAATAAAGTGGCGTTGACAAGACTTGACGATCCTTAAGAAGTCAACAGGTAGTTTCTTTCTTTACACACTCAGCTTACCTATCGCAAACACTCGACTACTGAGCCAAATGGATGTAAATTATAAAACATTAGTGCGCATACAAGTCGCAAATAAATCTAAAATTTTACTCAAATAATTTGCATATGGGTAAAATAAAAAGTAAAATGAGTTAGTAAAGTATAAAGTGCTAAAGTATTAACTTGGCACATACGGTTTCTATTTCTGTCGTTTGTTACAAAATGGTCGTGGATAGTGAATGTGTAAAGCAACATAAAATATTTATAAAGACCTCTTTCTTCGTAATAATTCATAATTTTTATAACATTTTTTTAGTAATATTATTTTCTTTGTCTTATATTTTTGGAAAGATAATATTTGTATATCACTTACGTCAACCTCCTCATCATTAGCTATTTAAAAGGCATTATATTTTGATGGTCTTCACAATTTATTTGATAAAATAGACTTTTGATGACGTGTAATTTGCAAATTACAAATATTAGTGGCGTTAAGTTTCGTCAACACACAGTATCTTTTTAAATAACTTGCAATGTCTCTAATATTTTTCAACATAATTTTAAAGTTACCTAACTCGTAGCTTATGTTCTTATAGGATATTACAAAATAACTAAAAGTAAATATATCAAAAATATAAAAATGCCTATCTAAATTAGTATTAATTGACAGAAGTTGTGAACATGATATACAGTGATGGATATATTGACAGAGTAGTGTAGTCGCATGCGCGTGCGCAGTCCTCGGCCTTGGCCACTCCCGCCAGTATTTGCATTTGACGCCATCGTGGCTAAGTTAGCAAGTGTTTGACTATACAGCACACACACAATGGTTCTGGTTTCTATTCCTACTTAGAAAAAAAACATATTCAAACTAACTTTTGCCTATGGCTTTACTCGCGTAGTCAAAAGGAAATCACTGAAATGGCCAATGTCATATTCTAAGTGCTCTAGGCAACTCTGACTACAGATACAGTGATATACATCGAAGCACTTCATGTCATTTAATAGCCTAAGCTTTTCTCGATAAATTCACATCATTTTTTTTTTCTATTCAAACTAATAGTTTCTATGATTAATGCGTTCGACTAAGCAAACTCTTCCGCTTTATAATATTGGTATAGATAACATTAATTAGCCCAGCTTGGTAAAACATGGCTTACACTAACAAAAAATGAGAAAACGGAGTGTTTCAACACTCTGTTCTCTTTGTATACCTTGTTGTAGTACGCTTGAAGCACCTTGCCCGTCGCCTTTATTGGTACATTGGTACATTGAACTATTAGAAACTTTTTCTTCTAACCTCCTACTCGATGCAATGATGCGTCAAGCGTTACTCAAACAGTTTTATCGTTTCCGCGGCGCTTGCACTTAACTCAAGACGGGATTTTTTTTTGCAATATGATATTATAGTGGATAAGTATAGAGTCTAAGAAGAAAAAAAGATAAATATTTAAACAACTAGCACTTTGCGGATCTATAAAAATTGACAAGCAATATACGCAATATTTAATTTATATAAATAAAAAAAACATTAAATTAAATCTGAAATCAGTAGTAGTGCACAAGCGTATTACTGTAAGCGCGATAGGTTGTGAGTTCGATTCCCACGATTTTAAATTTACTCGGTTCCCACTTGCTGCCTAATTTTCGAAACATTGTGGGTTGAGTGAGGCAACTCAACGCCGCGATTTATCTAGTAGAAATTATTTTTTTGTTTTTTTTTTCACGCAGAGTGGGTAGAGGACTGAGAACCAAGTGATAAGACACTCCATTCCCAATAAAGATACTTTCTTCCACTTCTATGAAATTATGAAAATAATTAATTCGAATAAGTCCAACCCACAGCAGTCACGCTGGCAATCAGACACTGCGCTACGTTTCATATCTTTTCTAAAATGGATTATATTATAAAACTGCCCTCCTTCTGTTTCTCTTCCATTTATTCTTCAAAGCTCTCAATAGATGTAAAATACTAATACTAAAATTAATAATTATTCAAATCTTTTTCTTTATATATATATATAATCTATGTCAATCTTAGGGTGTCAGTATTCCAATACTAAAATCAATAATTATTAAAATTTTAAAAAACCTTTTAATTTATATATATTTGCAATAATCTATGACAGTTCATTTCGATATTGATCTAATACCAGTTTTCTATAGCCTTAGTGCCTTGGTAATTGGATCTGTTTGGGTGACATAATCTATATGTGACAAATGATTAAATTTTATAGAAAACAAGTTATTCAGGATTTATGTTTGTCTAATGTAATTGAATACTTATCGATGAGATAGATCCTCATCGTAAATTACTTTTGATTTTCTGAGAAATATTTGGCCGTGTCCGTCGTCACGTGGCCGTCCATCCAGGAACTTGGTTGTGTGACGAGATTTAAATGAGCTTTACATTAAAACCAAGGTTAAAATGTTATATTTTATGGAAACCTATAAAATATTTTTTTTTATAAGAAAGTAAATAATTAAAATGTATTAACATTTTGAAAGTAATCAGTCATTTATTGGCTTACTTAAAGTATATTTTACAATTGTTCCATTTTTTTGCTTCACGCTGTATTCCGTACGCAGCAGGGTAAGCACAGGAAACCTAGTGTTAAGACACTCCGTGTAAATGTAAGATTTTTTAAGCCACTTTCTCCATTAAAATAGACAATCTTGTAAGCAAGAAGGCTTTTCCCATTTCATGATAAATCATGAAATGGGAAAAGCCTACGCGAAGGGTTTATGGGTTCGATTCCTACTCAGGAAGGATTATTACGCGGGAAAATCTATGAAGTAGCGTATTTCTTTTAATAAATAATACATTACATTCAAACTTTGTAACCAAGAGTAATATAAAGATTCGTCAGTAAACACGGCTAAGGTTGTAATTTTACAGCACAGCAGGCTGGCAGCCCGCTGTTGACAAACACTGGTCGGGCCGGTACCGGCACCTGCTCGCGTAGGTGTGTCTTGATCTACTTACGGCTGTTTCACGTGGATTATACTTGGTACCTGCTGGTACTTTGCTTGGATATTAATAATTTTGCTTCTTTTTTCTAATAAATTTCGTATTAAAAAAATTTGATATAGCTGTGGAAGGAAGCTTTGAATTAAGTGTAAAAGTTATATACGACATATTGATTTTTCTTTTTTTATCTCTTTTCTTTGTAGTAATACAGTTTCTGTTTTCTGAAGATGTTTTTTTTTATTAGAGGTCGTTAAATTAAAAAAAATATATATATATGAAAAATATATATTATCTACATTTAATATTATAAGGCTGAAGAGTTTGGTGGAAATCGGTAAGCTTTACTTCTAACAGGTACAGGTTGGTTATTTTCATCTTGGATAGTCCATGTATAGAGATAGATTATAAGGATTATATAACCTACATGACTAATCCCGAATACTCAATATTTGTGATGAATTGTGGCATGGGTCATACAAAACTCTTATAGGTTATCATTAAAAGCTAGTTATAATTATAAATAAAGATATTTTATTAAAATACCTGTGTATTACTTACAGCCTTCAAGTACTGTATTCTATGATGACAGCGCAATCGTCGACATGGCTACCGTTTTAAATAAATCGTAGGTGAATTGATAGGTAGTTATATTCAATAACCTGTTACTTATTATTTGATAACCTAATATTAAAACTATCATGATTTAATTGGAGTGGGGAACGGAGTGTTTTAAGGTTAGGTTCCCTCTGCTTACCCTGCTGTGTGCGGGATACAGCGTGAAGCTGATTTTCTTGAAAAATAAGTACATACACATACAATTACTATAGATTCGATTCCCAGCTAGGAAAAGATCTGTAAAAACAAAACGTTCGAACAGATTTTAGTAGATTACTAGATTGTCTACTTTAGCCCTATACTCTAGATCATTCATACTATTGTTTTACATTAGGAATATTCCTAAAAATCCATCTTTATAGTGATTATTCCATCATTCAGAAGGATCATCAACATATCTTTAAATAAATGTGTTATACGTTTAGTAGTGTTCTGATTAATTGATCTAAATATTTGAATTTACTTAGTTATTTTGTATGTGTAAGTTATTATAATAAATTGCTTATTTAAGCATCATAAAAAAATATTACATTTCCTAGGTACTTAAAATAATAGACTAAGCTTTAAATCATAATAATTCTGTTTCATAAGAATTAAAAATCGAACCCACTACTTTCCTCTCACTTTATAAAGAACTCTAGACAAAGCTTTCACCTCTTAAAATACTTTTAATGTTTAAACAGAATCAAACTACCTATTTGTCTTTATTTAATCATAAATCTTTTCTTACTTTATAAGTAGGTACATATAGCGGTTTATAATATCAATAAAAGTTGGACCTAGTGGTAAAATGTCAGGACGTGTTCGATGGCAACCAGTTCTATTCCTGTTTGAATAGACGGTTCTTTAAAATATATTTATTTTTCGGCCTCATACGACAAAATATATTTCAACTGGCGTGGCGTTTAGTTACGTAAAGCTAAATATGCCTAAATATTTGTAGATGTTTGTAGAGTCTAGGATCAAAGTGCATTATTAGCTCGTGGGCGATGTAGGCGTTGTTATGCGATGATGATTCTGTATATAATTATAACATGTTTTAGACAACAAACAATAACTTATTTTGACTTGCCATGACAACAAAAAAATCCAATTTTACACTAAAAGATACTTCTAGAAAGCTGATAACTATCTTATGAATTCACGCTGAATACCGGATTGCAGGGTATGCAGAGGGAACTTAATGCTAAGACACTGTTCTCCATGCACCATCCAATTTTCAAGACATTGTTGAGTGGCAGAGCTCAACGCCGCGATCTATCTTATTATCAGAGCGAAGAAAAGAAAATAATTTCTTTATCCCCATTAGGAATTGAATCCACAACTCTCACGCTTATAGGCATGGCATCAAATGTAATATTTATGTGTTATAATAAAATAACGTATAAACAGGTAATTTAACGGGAGATCTACGCGTGTGCTGATATGGCGTCGAATAGGTCGCGCTGTCGTAGGCGCTGGGAACATCTTATGCAACAGTGTATATATATTAAATTATTTATAGATTTTATCTCTTTCATTTATGATTTATGCTGTATCCCACACGTAGTAGAGTAGGCAGCGGGAACCTGAGAACTTAGTGTTAGGACACTCCGTTTCTCATTCAGACACTTCCATTCCTTACTTTTGGCATTCCTTACTTTTTGTGATTGGCGGAGCTCAACGCCTTGCCTTTTGTCTTGTTACCAGAGCGAGGAAATTAAAATATATTAAATATTTTATTCCCCCAAGTTGGAAGCAACAATCGTCGCGTTTAGAGTCGCACGTTTGTGCCCCTGCGCCACTAAGGCTTCATTTATAGATGCATTATGAAATATTCTTTTACTGTCAATATTTATAACAGCGCGGTAGACGGAGAAAAACTAGTATCTAGACCTTCCGTTCGTCTCTTTTTGCTCAAATTCAACATATTGTGCTTTAAGTTGCGTATCTTATTGCAGCGTGTCGTCATGATAAAGGATATGAGTGGGGATCGAAACCGCAAAGTATATGAATATACTAAAAAAATACGGTTATTAGTGATATTTTCATATATATTTGTATTTGTAATTTGTTCACGGAAGTATAGAGATTATAAAATTGTAAGGATTATTTAAAAATTATATATAAATGGCTGTAAAGCATCAAATGGAATATTCATATCATCTAAATGGTACTTAAAACGATTTATTTTATCTTATCGAGTTTGTTATTATTGTAATCGCTATAATATTTTTTAGCTCCACGCTTTAACTCGCATGTACATTTTTTTCCTTTCATTCGAAATAAAGACACTAAGTATAGAGTGACGGAACTTAGCGCCGCATCAGAGCGAAAAAAAAAACTATTATAAGATATTTTACATAAAATAAGTGAATACAATTCTGGAAATTAAAAAAATATATATATAATTGATGATAATAATATTTAATTACTAAATTTTTTTTTTAATTACAATTATTCTCAATATATTCTTAGTAAAGAGATTTTTTTCTAAGCACTTTAATATCATAGCAATGGAACGAATATAACTATTCTTCTTAGTTATTTATGTTATAGAAAAATGCAGCTGCATTTCGAGCAATTATTCTTATTAATATTACCGATCACGTTGATTTTTTTTATATTTATATATATAAAAAAAAAACTAGTAAACTAAGGCACGTGAATCATTCTATACGTTTGACGTCAATCTAATATTATATTTACGCTATCACGATACAATTGTTGCAATGGTTGTGGATTCGACATCCATTGCATCTATACTTTTGTATTATAATATTATAAGGCTGAAGAGTTAGTTTGGTTGAACGCACTAATCTAAGGAACTATTATTTCAAATTTAAAAATATTTTTGTGTTGCTTGTAATACGAAGTTATTTAAATTTGACCAAGCGGGCTGAGTCGCAGGTAAAGGCTGGCTAAATAAAATATAACTAAAAAAGCCAGAAAGTGGAGAAGACAGAATTTTTAACACTAGGTTCAGGTTCTATGTTTGCCTCTTTAAAATATAAAAGATGCTTGGAAATTTAAAAATATTATAACAATATTGTACTTATTTTTACTGACACATTACTGTATAATACCTTCCACGGTGACACTATGACGAAATCCACAAACTTTTGTAAAAAATGATGTTTTTTTTATATCTTATAGACTTTTTGGATACTTTATAACACTTTAACGTCATGCCTAAAAGAGAATTATTATTAAATAAGAGAATTATTGACTAAAGTATTGTGGGGGTAGTAGATTTGAATCTCAAATGTAACTTTTGTGTGTATTCATATAATATTTTTTTAAGTAAAAACTTTATCTATAGGCCAGTAGTAGGGGCACAACCTGCGTCACGATGAAGTGTGGCTGCAAACGTGATACGTGACATTTTTTCGGTCTGCTGTCGACGCTAAGTTCGGTGCTGCGTTCCACTACTCAACATGATATGCCTCCAGAATTCGATGAAAAATGGGGAAGGGAGTATCTTAACACTCGGTTCCTTCTACTTACCATACTGTGTGCGAGATGCAACGTAAAGCTAAAAAAACTTTAACATTATATCAGCTAGTTACTTGTACTAAGGCTATAAATATATTTATATCAATTAAACATGAAATATCTCGTAGAGAACGGGATCTCCTAACACTACATTCTCTCTGTCTACCCTCTAGTACAATCCATATGAGATACGATTTGATAAATTAGTAATTAAGTGAGCGGTACAAACGTCACGCTATCTGCACTTTTAACATGTTTTCGGCCCATAGGCCTGACCCGCCCCGACTTTCATTTCCGACTTACACTAGAAATAATCTTTTTGCTTAATTTTCTGCTATACGTTTCAATTTTAACTAAAATGCTTTTACTTAATTGTATTTAATTAGGGGTTCATGTTGGTTTACGAGTTTATTTATTATGGTAATACTCACTTGTTGTACGCATCAGCTGTTTTGATTTTCATATTAGGTATAACACAGAAATTGAAGCCGTCGTAGCGCAGGTGCACAAGGTTGTGACTGTAAACGGGGCGGTTGTGGTTTCGATTTCCAGTCGGTGGATTAAAAAAACGAATATTTTCATTTCTTCGCTCTGGTGACGATGCAAAGCGCCGCGTTGAGTTCCGCTAAGGTAAGTGTGGAATGGAAATGTGTTAATAGAAAGGGAGGTGTTTTAATACTAGGTTCCCAGGTTCCTCTGCTATGGGCAGGATACAGCGTGAATTACACCGTTTACAGCCGCATGTTTGTGCATCTACGCCACGACGATCTATTGTTTTTTTTATATATTAAAACAACACATATTATAAAAAAAAATACGAGCCTAAATATATTCCCACTCACCAATTCGAACTGACGCCCTCATAATATTACGTGTAATAAAATTATCACTATACTAACTTCTGAGTAATTAAAAATATATATGTTAATACGACAGCAGCCTGGGGCGAAGATTATATTACTTATTACACTGAACCTGTCTATGTACTCAATCATGTTGTTACTTATCTTAGTGGCCTAATTTATTTTAATATTTATATTTATTTTTTACATATTAGGCGTTTAGTTCCGCAACACACAACGTCTTGAATTTGGGCGGAAAAGATAGAATAGAGTGTCTTGACACTATGTTCTCAATGTCTATTCTACTATACTAGATAAAGAATGTTATTAAATATTTTAAAGAGGCATATTTCTAATGACTTTAGTGAAACTCCTATGGGTATTTTAATTATCAGAAAATTTGCTAAAATTGAGGGTAGGTGAAAAATTGAATATTCTATCTACCTTACTTAATTTAAAAGATAAATAATAATTTAATAATATAATAACTTAAAGAAATTATTCTCTAGTTCTCTAGTAAGCTCAGGAACTTTTTTTTTAATTAAAAAAAATACTTGACTCTTAGACTTTTCCATAGACCACGAGAGCGAAACCAATTCAAACCTTATTTCATATAAAAATAAATCATAGCAAAAATAATAAAATAAGTAGGTAAAAAGCATTAAAAATTTACATACATCATACACTTTTTGCCACATATCGATATGGTGCAAAGTGATTAATTTTAATAAAAGCCCTAATTAGTTACGGTCGAATAATATATTCGACTAAACAAGTAGCTCTATCTTTCTGCGAAGGGAAAAAATGTATACACACGATTGAACAGCTATGAAACTGTTCTAATGATTTTAATGTATCACTTTTAAATATCTTACTGATTGCAGTGGTAGTGGGTTCAATTTATATTTAGATTTATAACTAATATAAATAATCTCGTTTTTTAATCAAACCAAGTACGGAGTATTACTGTACTAAATTCCTCTTCTAACAATATGAAAACACTTTTTTATCTTCTCCATATTGAGAGAGAACCTAGTGTTAAGACACTCCTTATATCGCTTTTTCCCTGAATTACGACTTAAATGATGAAGACTAACGCTCTTAGAACAGTGTAATTAATATCACTAGATTCTCTTGTGTGACTCAAAGTCATAATTTATAGAATAAGATCCAAAATTAAAAATAAAATGTGTTTTTTGAGTTTGAGCACTGTGGTAAACATGTTAGGACAGTGATACAGCGAGGTCGGTGCCCGCTCGCACCTGCGCTGCGCCCGCGCATGAACTTAAAACTCAAAAGTTAATTACAATTCGCAGTCACGGCCACTGGCTTGCTTAATGTCCGAACAATGTATTATTATTTAATAAAAAATTTCGGCCATTTTACGGTGAAATTAATATTTGATCTCTTTCTAAAGTCTTTGAAAGTATGTTTGAAAGTGTGTTAGGTAGCGGTCTAGTTATGTTGTACATTGCAAGGATCTATACATGAATACGTACATAATAAATGTATACATAATAATTTTTTTTTACGTATAATTATTTTCTTTAATTAATGTTCTTTAGCGTTGTAGAGATTTTTTACCTTCACGCTGTATCCCGCATATGTCAAGGTAAGCTAAGGAATCTTCCCACTTTTCGCTGATTTATTGAGACATAGCTTGCTAAGTGCCGGGATGATGCCGGGATTTGACCACAACCATTCCTAGAGCGTGATCGAACCTACAACCATTGAGCTTAAAATCAGACCCTGTTTCACTAATAAGTAAGATTTAGTAAAGATATGCGAATAATGCAGTTTCAATAAAAATATAAATATATCTGCATTGATGTATAATATTAACACATATGTATGTATATTAACATATATTATTTTTAGTTATGAATATTTTTAGTGCACTCTTTACTACGGTAACATAGCCATTTGTAATTTTTACATAAACAATACATTATATACATACAAGTTGATTAGTTATGAGGCCGTCGTGGCACAGTGGCACAGCATTTAACTCTAAGCGCAACATATATGGGTTCCATTCTAACTTAGGCAAATTAATTATTTTAATATTCTCACACTTCGCAATTGCTCCATTCAACACGAAAAAAATATTGGGTGGCAATTTGAAAGCGGAGTGTCTTAACACTATGTTCTCTCTGTCTTCCTGTTGCTACATCCGTATTAATGCTATGCGTGAGACATTAAATAAGTAAAGTAAACTAAATAAATAAAAAAATATATTAATAAATACACAAATAATAGTTTTAAGAGCGCTTAAACAAAATACGTGGGTGCGTACACTGCGCAAACAATGAGTTAACTATTGAAGGAAGCACTAACAACTTGTTTATCTAACGTCAATGTTAATCGTGGAATGCTTAAAATGGTTTCTTTAAACACAAATACATAAAGACACACAGTCAAACATATATACATATTTGAACTTATTCTAATTTATATTAAAAAACACATGGGGAACGGAATACCTTAACACTAGGATCCTTCTGCTTACTCTGCTGATATAGTGATAACTATAAACTATATATAGGTATAAGATTTTGGGTTCTATAAATTAAAACGAAATGCATTCGAATTGTTGAAAAAACATTGAAATAAAAAGGAATTATAAATAAGAAAAATGCAAATCGGCGAGTAGGCATCGATTCAAATTTTAACTTATAAAATACTCAATATGCAAGTTACACGTGCGAAGGTAAAAATAAAACGAACGAAATATAGAGTACACGTTGACCTCAAATATATTGACAATGCAGATTTAATTACGATAACATCATATACTGGTGGTAAAGAGATTACCCTAACAATGACGGACCTTGTCTCTACAAGACGACCTTTTGCTACAACTCCTGAAAAGTAAATAATTGTAGAGACCAGATTGACAAAAGAGAGTGTAGAGCTAGGAATCTAGAGATGATGTTTGTGATATTTTCTAGTTACCCTCGTATTACTTGCTCGATTTACTTGCTATGCGATAAAAATACGAAAAGGTAATCTATTTATGAAATATTTTAAATTACCAGTACATTTCAATTTCTAAAATATGAAACAAAATACAATAATACTTTATTAAAATAAACATGTATTGTGCAACTTAAAAAGATGCCATAACGGGTTCGATGGTTCCATAGCTTAATTAGCCTACCTAATAAATAATACCTTTGCTCTTGAGCACAGCGGAGAAAAATTAAAAACCACAAATTTTCCTCTGTTTGTACACAAATAAGCTAAGAAATAAAAAGATTAATAGCCCTTAAGACTTGTTCAACTAGAATCACAGTGGTAAACACGTGAGCATATCTCGATCTGATCTCACGCTGTTACACTGGGTACCCACCTCCGTTGAAAGGTTGAAAGGAAGGCCTGAGCTACAGCTAGCCTCGAGCTAAATTAATTAGAAGTATCACGCACAGGAGCAAGTAGACTCTACATATTTCACGATAGTAGAGCCCACGGCGAGGCGACTAGCTGTTAAAGCATGTCTTGGAGTTATTATATTTATCGTTTGTATAACATTGATTATTAGTTATATTTTGATTTTATTATAGTTTCTAACACAATTGTTAAATAAAATAATTGGGTAACTATAATACAATTATTATGAGGCTATTGTAGGTAAAAGGTGGAGGTTTAATGGTGGAGTGTCTTAACACTATGTTCTTCATGCATATCCTGATACATGCGTGAAGCTAAAAAAATACGTAAATATAATCAAAAGCTTTTAAAGAATCATACAATCTTACTTACATACTTAAAAAACCAAACTTACCTATAAAACTTGCCATAGTTTACGCAACCAGTTCTATTGCGGTACCGAGTCTAATTAAACAGCAACAGCGGAACAGTGGAAACCTACTCGAGTCACTTGCTATATAAATCTGATAGTTGGTCAAAATTAATTGGGCGTTACAAGTCAGGGTCGTTAAGCTCAAACCATATGAGAACAGAAAGTTTTTTTTTATCTTCATGCTGTATCCCGAAATAGGAAGATAGACAGAGAGAAACTAATTTTAAGGCAATCCATCTACCAATTTCTGTTCAATATTAAAGTATTTGTGAGTGTCAGAACTCAAAGTTGCGATTCGTCTTGATACCAGTGCGAGGAAATATAAAAAATTAATTCCCTCGAATTGGAAACGAACTCACAGCCATTGCTTGAGAGTATTACTAGTACGCTGTGCAGCCATTGCATTCTGGATGGACAGAAATTTCTTCCAGTTAAAACAAGTGAATTTTGGACAGAATTATCTCTAAAAGTGGACGCTAGAGTGAGGCAAAATGCGATGTACCTACACATCTCTTGACTTTGAAAACTTAATTGGCGTGACGGCTTTAATTACAGCGTTTTGGAGCAAGCACTCAACTACTGGCTCATACATGTCGAGATATCACCGCGTCTCTACACAACTAATTATATTTTAAATACTTTAAACTATGAAAAGTTTTAACTTGGCCATCTAGTATGTTAAATACGTAAACGAAACGCTTATCGTTTTCACTTGACTTATTAAATATATAAATAAAACTGTTTTTTTGAACTTCCATAAAAATAAAAAGTTAGCACATGTCGTAAATTTATATTTTTATTGAGTCCATTCTAAATACTAACATTCCCGTTAGTTGTATTTAGGTTTCGTACTAATCGACGCGGACGTGTGTTTTTATACTAACAACTGTTAAAGCGAATCATTTTAACTGTTTCCGAGTTTTAAAGGAAATGGAGCTTTTTAATTGAATATCTGTGTAATAAACTTTATAGTGCTTTTATCGCAGTTTCGGAATGATATTCCTAGCTCAGAATTTTATAGAATCTGTGATGTTTTTTTCTCGTGTAGATTTAAAAAATTTTTTTTACATTATGATATAGATACGTGGAACTCAAAAGCGGTTAACGATAAGAAACGATATGAAACCTATATATCGTATAAAATATGACTGCTATATCAAGATCCAGGGATAAATATTTGAGATTATTGCTACTAATGATATAATATATAAACAAAAGTAAAACTGATGTAGAAATGTGAATAATATTGATAAATCAGAAAGAATTGTTACTGCAACCTACATGTTAAATTACAGCTTATTTTAGCAATTTAGCAATTAGCAATATAGCTACGTAGTTCCGGCTGCACTCCACGTTGCCTGTCCACCACTTACTAATGGAAAAAATGTTTTTGCTTTACGCTGTATCCTGCATATAGCAGAGTAGGCAGAGGGTCCTAGCGTTAAGACATTCTGTTTCCATTAAAGCACTTCCGTTCCCCACTTTCCGCCGAATTTTGGAGGTATTGCGTGTTGAGTGGCGGAACTCAACCGCGCACCTTGCCTCGTTACAAAAATATGTAATTTCTTCAAGTAAAAAGGAAAAGTTTTATAACATATATTGATTTATAGTAAAAAAACAAGAAAATTTCAACACCTCAAAAACAAAGTATTTATAGGAAGGATATGTCAAAATAGTTTTAGGAAATAATTTAGTTTATAATAATCCGTTCCATTAAAATCAATCAATTAATAGAGGAAGTTAAAGTGACACGGCCGTTGAGCTTTTGTCATTCACGTTGCGATGTCAGATCGAATTTATATTATCGTATAAACAACACTTTCTATGTGCACTAATTAATATTTTTTGTTGGTTCTGTGTTTCGTAAGCTCCTAAAGCTTTTAATAGATTTTAAAGAATCTGATTAATATTTGTTTCGAAAATTGAGCACAGCGTGTCAAAAAGAGTGCTTAAACACTGTTTTATTTCTATTTATCAAAAGTTTAATAAAGCGATTTGTTTTTTTTTTGTAAATAAAAAAAAATTATATGTAAATATAATAAAAAGATAAAAATCAGATCGCAGATGTTAAATGTGATATGATGTATCCTGTATTTAACAGGAGATGTCTCGAATTGGGGCGGAAAGTGATTGAATGGAGTATTTTAGCACTGGTTTCTATCTACCTACTCTGCTATAAACGGGATACAGCGTGAAGCTGAAGGAAAATCAGAACAGAATGTTAAGTTAAAGTTAGAGATAAATAAGAATCTTCCTTCTTCATAAAAATGACACAGGATAAGTAATAAAAATAATACATTATTTATAAATATAATATTTACTATATTAAATTAATACCTATATTTAAATCGAATAATGTTTCAAGTTTCCCTAGCCATTATATAGCAGAGTCAAGTTGTGAAGTGTAATTTGCAATATATAACTTTTGTTTATATTTGTTGTCCTTCCCGTATTATTAATATTTATAAGGAAAAAATAATAATTTAATTTATAAGGCACATAGGTATAAATTCTCTTGTTTTTTTTCCTCCGTTTCCCACTTTCCGCCGAATTTTTTAAAGCATTGTATATTTGAGTGGTAGAATTCAATGCCGCGCTTTGCCTTTTTACCAAATCGAAGAAATGAAAATATTAATAAATAATAATAAATATTTCTCCCGAATGGAGATCGAACCCATAACCGTCGCGTTTACTAATTCTAATTCGCTTGGTCCACTGCGCCACAACTAGGCTCAGTTTTCTGGCTTTACTATTTTCCTTATGTAAATACATTAGCGGTACTCAACGCCGCAATTTGATTTACTTAAACGAAGAACCGCGTATAACAAAAAAGCTATTCTTTTTCGACATGACGTAACACAACACATAAGACCATATAAGGCCACGATTTCCGGTACAATACCAAAAACTCTTATAGAATAAACACAGAGATTACATCTCGTGCATCATTCAGTAGTGATTAACCGTCGTAAATATTTAATTAATGTAAATAATGTATTGGCATGTGAAACGACGACGGCCGGCGCCAGGTCCTATTTAGTTATTTAATGTACGCACTGTTTAACGTTTGTTTTGTTTTATAAAAAAAATCAGCTTCACGCTGTATCCCGCAAACAGCAGGGTAAGCAAATGGAACCTAGTGGTAAGACACTCCATTCCCCACTTTCAGCTGAGTTCTGGAGGCATTGCGTGTTGAGTGTTGGAACTCAACGCCACGCTTTGCCTCGAAACCAGTGCCAAGAAATGAAAATATAAATGTAAATAAATTTTTCATTTCCTCGAGTGGAGATCGAACCCACAACCAGTCGATTTTACAGTTCACACTTTGTGCCCCTGCGCAACAACAGACCTCAACTGGGTTTTGGATTATTGATATTAGAAAAATCGAGCTCGTGTTAAGACACGTTTTCCGCTTTACGCTAAATTTTCGAGGCATTGCGTGCTGTGTGATGGATCTTAACGCTGGGTTTTGTCTTGTATCAAAAGCGAGGTAATGAAAATAATTTACACCTCCGAATGGGATTTAAATTCACAAATGTCGCGTTTATATTCTAGACACCCTTAGATTAAGTTGTATAAAATTAAACTTTAAGCTTAATTTACGTGTAACTTTATGTTTTGTTTCTATAATAAAATCTTAATTAATGTCATTAATATTAGTTAATTGCGATTATAATGATTTTTATACGTACATTAATTCTCTAGCGATTTGTATATTGATACATTTTGTGTAATTATGTATTTAGCTTAGTACTAATAATGTTATTGTAATAAATTTCAATTTAATACGTTTTTAATGAAACATAAAGGGATACGAACAAAATTTTATTTTATTATTAAAAAGCATCTTTATTTAAGTTACTTTGTAGGCGTAACTAGAGCAGAAAATTATTATTATTGGATGAACAAAATCGAATTTGCTACCTAGAATCATATTGGAGAATTGACGCATACGATGGAATGATTATATTTAAAAATATTCTTGGTTCCCCAGTACTCTTATATAGAGTTCAGCGTTAAGTTTCGCCACCTAAAATAGGTAAAAGAAGAGTAGTCTAAGAAGAGTATTAACACTCCTAAGAACCTGCTCAAGTTTATTTGCAGAATACGCAAACAGTGCGAGGAACGGAGTGTCTTAACACTGGGTTCCCTCTCCTTCTCCGGGTTAGCAGGATACAGCGTGAAGCTGATGAATTTATTTCAAAGATTTGAACTGGTAATCGTTTCATAATTGCCAAACACGTTTCAAATAACCTACATATTCATACATTACTTTTTTTTAACAACATTAAGCATATTTTTTAGCACAGTATGTCAATATGAATGCCGCAATTTATCTCTACATAGTATATTTGCACGTGCTAACTATTGACAATAAACAAAAGCCGGTTTAGCGTGAACGTAGCGGCTGCGGTGATTAAAAATAAATATATGTAAAGATATAAATGTACATATATGAAGAAAAAATAGATTATTGAAATTACCACATTACGTTTGATTCAACTGAATAAATACAATACTTATTTAGAAAACGTATAAAAATTTTGAACGTAGCGGGATTCGAACCCGCGCCTCCTGGAAACCCACCAGGCGCTCTGACCACTAAGCCATACGTTCGGTTACGGTTACGGTTTCTAGGAGGCGCGGGTTCGAGTCCCGCTAAGTTCAAATTTTTATACGTTTTCTAAATAAGTATTTTTTTTCCTAAGTGTGGAATAACACTTTAAAAATGTTTAAAAATGAATAAATACAATTTTTATACGTAGAGACGTGATTGCATTGTAATATTTATATTCTAAATGCTAACAAGCTCTGTAATATGCAAACCGAAAATGCTATAGTTTTAATGTCGTCTGATGAAGAGTTTCGATCTCGATCGAATGAGGACGCGGAGAAATATTTTTTTTATTTCGTCACTTTATTATAGCGGATTTACGGCATTCAGTTTCGCCACTCAACGTGCGATATCTGAAATATAAATGGAATATAAGAACGAAGTGTTTTGATACAATATTTTTTCTTCTACTCTGCTATATGCGGGATAAAGCGTAAAGCTAAAAAAAGCAATTCGAAGGAATTATTATATTTATAATGTATTTAAATGGCAAAATAAAGTCTTCCATTACGCAAACGGCAATATATTCTAAAAGGGATAGAAAGTAGTCTAAGTACATAGTGATATATCTTATAAAAAAAGAAAATAATATAAAAGTCCAAGAGTAATTACCCAATTAGATATAAAAATATACAACCTTTTAAATTCAGCCAACAATAAAAATATTTCATGGTATGTTGACGTCAATTATAAACGAAAACGTGAACTTTCTGTAATGTAATGCTTATTCGTTAGAGCGTTAGTAGAGTAAACTATCACTTGATTCAAATGCACCTCATTACCATGTCAGTCTGTCACCCTAATTTCACTTGACACTGCGCACGCGCAGCTTTTCTTTTGATGGTTTGTGTGTAAAATTTTACTTTACATTGTGAGCAAGACCTTAGACGTCAGCTAGAATAAGAAGATGTCATTAGGTTACTTATGACATATAATATCAAAATTACAATATTATGGTAGCGAAAACTACTAAAATGCTACTTTTATTAACGTATAAGATACTTTTTCTTAACCAATATCTATAAGTTATGAGAATATGTTTAAATACATAACATGTATATAGATTTATTAATTTCCAAACTAAATACCAAAAATAAAACAAGCAAAATTACAGACAAAAAGTAGTATACAACATAACATAATACTAATTTAAATAACAAGAAGATCTGCTCTCACTTTCCATAGCACGGGGCTAACAGAACACTGCGAATATTTTAATATGATAATGATAAAAAGTTAAATAATATTCACGATATGTTAATTTGACGGTGTATAAGTGTTAAACGTGCGTAATTGAATGCTGAGCGCGCACGCCCAACCAATTGTTGGTTACTTTTTATATGAGAATTATATGTTTAAACTTAAGCATTTGCATGTATTAGCTTAGCATTTTGTTGTGTAGTTACTAGTGCTATTAGGGTAGCGGTTGTCGATGCAAATTCCAAATCAAAATCAAAATCAAATCGGCTTCACGCTGTATCCCGCATACAGCAGGGTAGGCAGGGGGAACCTAGTGTTAAGACACTCCGCTCCCCATTTTCCGCCGGGTTCTGGAAGCATTGCGTGTTGAGTGGCGGAACTCAACGCCGTGCTTTGCTTCGACACCAGAGCGAAGAAATGAAAATATAAATGTAAATAAATATTTTATCTCCTCGAGTGGGGATCGAACACACAACCAGTCGACTTTACAGTCACACTTTGTGCCCCTGCGAAACGACTGGCCTCTATTTCAGTTCAAATTCCATGTCTTCAATATTTAATATTTCTTAAGTCGTTTATCGTTATTGGTAATTATACTACTGTATATTTCTTATGGATAGAATATAAATTTAAAAAGAAATATTATCCTTATAGGAGTAAGTGCTGCGTGCAAATAAAAATGTAGTAATATAGAATACGTCTACAAGTAGAGTGCAAAGTATGTATGGATCGTGGATGTTGGCATGTCATCTCCAATATACGGCGGGGGAAGTGGCGTGTAGGCATGTATAAATTGAACCTGTAGACTAATTATATATTGTATATAATAAGAACGTTAAAAGTTTTGTTGAATGATATTTAATTGAATATGGACTGACAGTTAGCTTATTATATAAAGCAACCCATAGAATCATTTTTTTGAAGCCTATCTTTGTAGTCTTATATATGGACTTACCTCAAGACCACCTTCGTACATTAAATAAACGTAAACTATTTTTTATGTTTTTTCCTTACGTATTTTAGAAAAATTAAAGATACTATATATTGTATATGTATCAGTCTTTAAAATATAATTTTTATCCTAATAAAAAGTATGGCTTATTTATGAAATTAACATTATTTATAAAAATCTTTTTTTTTCTTCTGGTCAGAAATCGCACGATATAGTTAACTATAACTAAATATAATAGCCATTTAAAGCAAAGACAAATTATCCCTTCAGCCCCACGCACTGCGCTTGCGCACTGATCGATTGCGTTATTTAGTACCTAATTCGCGATTTGTACAAATACATTACAGATACCGATCAAATGTATGTAACTCATGTAATACAAGTCAATCAATTTGATAATTTTTAATGTATGCTATATTTTAAAATGTACGGACGATAAACACCTATTATTTTGAATTTTGACTGCATGTAATTTTTTATGAATAAAAATTAGCTTCACGCTGTATCCCGCACACAGCAGGGTAGGCAGAGGGAACCTAGTGTTAAGACACTCCGTTCCCCACTTTCTGCCGAATTCTGGAGGCATTGCGTGTTGAGTGGCAGAACTCAACGCCGCGCTTAACCTCGACACCAGAGCGAAGAAATGGAAATATAAATTTAAGTAAATATTTCATCTCCTCGAGTGGGGATCGAACCCACAACCAGTCGGTTTTGCAGTCACAACTCATGCCGCTGCGCCACGACCGGCCTCAATTAATTATTTTTTTATGAATATTAGTTTAAATAGCAGAATGGCTTGTTGAAACATAACAATTTTGTCCTGTTATCAAAGCGATTAAATGAAAATAATTAATTTCTCCGAGTGGCAGTTGAACCTACAACCCACACGCTTACAGTTAAATGCTATACCACTACACCATGACGGCCTTAAAAATGTAAAAATTCCTACAAAAAACAATATATTTCTATATTCATACACACAATATATGACAATTGGCATGCAACCGATAGTAGTGGCTATGCAAATTTGCGACTCCCGCGTTACGTAGCTAATGGGACCACTTCAACTAATTTCCACTGAGCTCAGGCCGTTTTATTTATATCTGCGGTAAAACCGTGTTCTTATACTTAGGTAGTGGGTGCCTGCCTACCTCACGTTACTAGTTGCGTCGAAGCGCATTCTTGGTTTGTATCGGTAATTTTATTATGTTTTATGTGGTGGTTGTGGTATGGTAATATAGTGGTTTCTTTGGGATATATCGAAGTGAGTGATGTATAGGAAAATTTTTAAACTTTGGTGTAGATTTCCTTTGTTTTTTGTTTTTGATTTGACAATCATGGATTTAGAGTGAAATTAAAGGTTGAGCAGGCTTTTATTTGTGGCCAGGTACGATTCCTACGTGAAGGAATTAATTATTTTCATTTACTCTGGTAACAAGAAAAAGCACAGCGTTGAGTTTCATCCCTTTCTCAACACTCAATGTTCCGAAAATGGGATTATGTGTTAGAAATGCAATGTCTTATCACTGGGTTACATCTGCCTACCCTATATATATACGGGATATAGCGTTAAGCTAATCAATCATAATAATATTATAATTCCCCTTAGCGAACATCAAACTTACAACTATCGAATGCAGATAAACAATTCCTAACTGCGCTATATAATTAATTTTAATATAAATAAGTTAAAATTTCTTATTCTAACACGTGTCCTAGAACAGGCGATTTCAACGATGTAATCATGAGTGATAAGGATTAACGTTTTATCTGACGTTTGCTCGACAGGTTCCTTTTTGCTTCCTTGTGATACTAAACAAAAATAAACGTACTTTAGTTTTAAAAGTTATGTAAGTATTTTGTAATATATTTTTATTAAATAAGGCATAGTATCACATTATATAAGGAACTTCTCCAATTTCAGTCTGAATTCAAGACATTGCTGATAGAGTGGCGGTAAACAACGCCTTACTTTGTCTGTGAGAAATGGAATATCTTCACACTAGGTCTCCTCTGCTTTGGTATACTGTATGAATCTAAAAATGAAATACAAAAGAAATACATTAAATAATTATACTCAAATAAAATTCTAAATGTCTAATAAATCATACAAGTAATAAAGTAATAAGAGTTATTAAAGGATGAATTTTATAAATTATTACGAAGGAAGTGCAATTTGCGTGCGTCATACGTTAAACGTCACAAGATTCTTCATAATAAAATTACAACATTTTTAAAGGCTTTTTATATATATAAATCTAAATATAATATTACCTACTTAACTATTTGAGGCCAGTCGTAGCGCAGGGGCACAAAGTGTGACTGTAAAACTGACTGGTTGTGGGTTCAATCCCATCCACTCGAAGACATATTTACTTAAATTTATATTTCCATTTCTTCGCTCTGGTGTCGAGTCAAAGCGCGGCGTTGAGTTTTGCCACTCAAAACGCAATGCCTTTAGAATCCGGCAGAAAGTGGGGAACGGAGTGTCTTAACACTAGGTTCCCTCTGTCTACCCTCCTGTGTGCGGGATACAGCATTGAGTGACTTGGTTGCAGCATAGTTGAAGTTTGACTAAATGCGATGGACGTGAGTTTGAACCAACAAAAGAGTAAATGTTTAGTTTGTTGCCGGCTGCTCTCAGTAAAAGTGTCTTCCGAGCCCGTGGTAACAACGACTAACAAGTGCGTGCATCAAGATTATTCCCGCGTACTTGCAAGCATGGAGTGATATTACTCCTGATGTGTTTCCTTAGCGCTATGATTTCGGAGCTTTCAAGCGTCGTATGTACAGACACTTATACCCTCAAGGCCTACAACGCATCTGCAATCCCTTCAGATTGTAAATGTCCGTGGGCAAAGGTTCAGCTTACCATCAGGTGGTCCTTCAAATCGTTTGCCCCTTTTTTTAATAAAAAAGCAAATTAGTGAAAAAAAAATACTTTTACTCATAGGCAAGTATATAGAAAGAATTAAATTCTCAATTTTCCAGGTTCAATATAATTTTGAAGAGAAGCCAACGCAAACGGACGTTGGCTGCCCGCCAGACGTAGCTACGGCAGAAAGAACGGCGATAGCAAAAAAGGTAATTACATATCTTCATTTGACCGTGGTGTGGTATGTTTTTGCTTGTTCCGGTCGACCGCGGTCCACGTTGCGTCGGATATGGGAAAATGGTCGTAGGTACAAAGAAATCTGATGTATGCAAGCCGCAAATAAGCGTATTTTAGAACCAGGAAGGTAAAAAGGCTCTCTACGAGTTTACTTTATCATGACAGTACTGATATGTCAAATACCGTTTCTAATCATCCTTGGTCAATTTTCGCATTAAATGTAATGTGTTTTGTGATTTATCACTCTTTACTTTCGCTTATTAAGGTGCAGTACCTACCTGTAGGATGGTTAATTCTTAACTGTTTCGAGATATCTATAATATTTTTTTTTTGAGATAATGTTTCATTTATATAACCAAAATTTCAAAAACAGGAACGAATAGAATAACTTTACTATTCATATTCCGTCCTAACAGACCACATCAACGTAGAATAGAGAGTGCAGTGGCGGAAATAAACGCCGTATTTAGTTTATCCTACCTCAAAAAAAATACATATTTCAATATATATTAAATACATAGCGGCGCTTACTATTTTACCTATCAATAAATACATTTTCCTCATGCAAATGAGACACGTTTCGACTTGTTTATTTCTAGATATTAAATAATAAGTTATCTAAGTAAAAGACTGTAGCCACAATTTCAAATCACGATAAATAAATATCGATCGAACAGTAATAAGCGTACAAAAACAATCTCGACGTCACGCCAACTGGGCAGAGTGTGAGCGATAGGAGCATAGCGACTTTTAAGTGAATCGCATAGTTGTAAAAAAAATGCTTCACGCTGTATCCCGCATATAGCAGGGAAGGCAGAGGTAACCTAAGTGGTAACACACACTGTTCTCGTTCTCTATATTGAGTGTTGAATAGCGGAACTCGACACAGCGAGGAAATGAAAAGTCATTTCCCCGAGTGAAAGAAATACTTTTCATATTTCATTTTGAATATTTCAAAGTTATAACTATTGCATATATATACATTTTATTCTCTAGAGTGGTCTCTCTCTCCATTCTTTCCAATATATATATTTAATTAGCTTTTATTTGCGGTTACATTGGAACGATTAACATAATGTAATAAAGCTTACTTCGATAAATGGACTGCCCAATACAAATGTTTAATTTTAATTCGAACCAGTAGTTCCTGAGATTAGCACATTCAAACAAGCAAACTCTTCAGTTTTATTAAATATATTATTTAGATATAGATATTGTTATATAAGAGTTGGCCGTTTTAAAATTAGTAAAACATATTTTTTCATAACTTGCACCAAACATGTTTACCGATTCCGTTGCGTTTATCCGTCGGTTTGCCGTAAACAACCGATACCTACGATATTAGCGAGCACGTGACATATTTATTATAAATACAATCTAAGATTAATTACTGATCTTGCAACCAATAATTAAATACTGATTGGCATGTATGTAAATTAGTTTTATTGACTTAAAATGTATATGAGATACGTTCTTTTTTTTTAGGCTTCATGCTGTATCCCGGACATAGCGGGGTAGGTAGAGAAAACCTGGGACCTAGTGTTAAAACATTTCGATTTCCCACTTTTCAACAAAATTCTGGATGCATTATGATGTTGAGTGCCGGAACTCCACGCCGCGCTACATCTCGTTACCAGAGCGATAGAAATAGAACTTATAGAATCTTTGCCTGCATCTGGGCCACGACTGGCTTCAGTTTTATAATATTTGTTGATATAATTATTTACTTTGTTTGTTTGAACGTGTTAATTTTAGAAATTGCTTGTTCTAAAAGAAAAAAAATATATTTTATGTCGGTCACTTTGTTATATCACATTAATTATCTCAATGTTATCGACTGAGAATGCAGTGACATGGGCGAAGCTGCAACTAAAAGCTAGTTTAATAAATGTAAACATATCTCCAAACGAACTTGAACCCACAATCATCGCATTTTATCACTTAAGCTTCGTTCTTATCAACATTATCACAATCTTATCATTCACTAAAAACAATATCAAAATCGCCTTAGCCTTTTAACTGTAAAAGCTCATTCAAGACTTCATATTATCACAAGTTTATGAACGAAACTAAGTAAAAAAACAAGAAATATCTTCTCATGGCCTATCGAAATCATCAGATGGAAACATGATCTTACTTTTTTATGTGTATTTTCGAAATGTCTGTCTGTATATATGTACCTATGTATATTCTTGTATGTGCTTTATGGAAGGCCAATAAATATATCGGGGTATCGCAGCTGACGGTTCTACGCTGCAACGGTATCTATACAGCTCAGAGAAGCGTTTGGGACGTTCTTTTATTATTTTTTATAAAGTGCAATATTTTTATTAACGTTAATAATTATTTAGTAAATATATCTTAAAATATGCGTTTGATACCATATACTTTTTTCATATTTAGATACAAATATTAACTGCATTTTGTGAAAAAACTAGAGTGGAGTGATTGTTTTCGATACATAGTAATTCGCGATTAGTAATTGAGCTATTGCACTTTGTTTAACTAAGAAAAAAATATTCCACTAATTCGAACCTTGAACCTTTTGCTGTGCATACATACGTACTAAGAGCGTCACTATATCGTTGTATACCACTAAAATATTTTATCATAATAACATTTAGCTAATTTATACTTAAAAACGTTAATTTAATAGAAAATAACTTCAATCACCTTATTATTTAACTATCCATTTTAATTAAAAAACATAAAAAAGTACATAAACCGCCCGTCTGCGCTAAGCAACCATTTTAACATTATGAAAGAGCAGGCGAGCGACCGTCGACATAATTACACAACTCGGGTCCCAATGAAAACCCATTTTTATGACGATACGCGATAAACCGACGCATTCACTGTGCCCAGATAAAGAGGACGTCATAGCGCGATGAGGTGTATACTCATTTGCTTTAAGCGGGAATCGAAGCTGTTATATCCGGCTTAGTGACCGTGAGCCAGTGACAGCGTCTGACCATTGGCGCCATGGTTGTAAGTTTGATTGGTATTCGGGATGAGTTCCACTACTTAATATGTGTCGAAGTCAAGCGGAGAAAATAGTGTCTTGACACCTGAATCTCTTTGTCTACACTACTAAATACGGGATACAACGTCAATCTACATATCGCAAAAAAATAAAAAATAAAATTGTAAATATTTTGTCAAATATACTAAATACTTTCAACTTAGCAGTAAAATAACTGACAACGTGAAAATAACTGTAAATAGAAAAAAAATCTCAACTTTTTTCTAACCATTTTAACCCTAACTTAGTAGATGACATTTTATTGAAGACCAGGGGTCAGTGTAAGATGGTTAGGACATTCCAAGTTTTTACTCGCTCGTAATTGCTAGGAACTTCGCTCCAATGATTCTTGACCTTTAAGCTTCTCACGATATGTCGGTATTTCTAAAATATGCCTTTATTGCCCTTTCATAAACACTTGTTGTATGAGACGGTTATAAAAGTAAACAGAGTTGGTTTTTACCCGACTGCGTGACGCAAAAGGAACGACGTGTTTACCAATCTATGTAATTTTTCAGTATTATTCTTAAAGAAAAATTCAAAACTATTCATTATTTTTTGAGGCTATGAAATTTTATGTGGACTCGTTCCTCGGAGAAATAACATTAATTTTACTTTGAGTTATGCAATTCTTTAAACAAAAATAACAGTACAATTTGATTAGTAACTGGGAATGTTTTTAATTAAAAAGTAAAGATTGAAGCAAAATATCGCATAGCAGCCTACTCTTTCCCGTAGCAGGATAGGCCATATGAAGTGTTAAGACATTCTGTTCCCCACTTTCGTACCAATTTTCGAGATATTTTGTGTTGTGATAAAACTGAACGCCGCGCTATATGTTCTTACTAAAGCGAGGAAATAAGAGCCAAGAGCCGCGGTAGCAAATCCCACTATTTTTATACGTGTTCTAAAAAAATATTTTTCTTTAATAAGTCTGGAATAACATTTTATAAATGTAAAAAAATATCTGCATCAGCGTCTACTTTCACCGCTCGACATACGTAGCATATACGACATTTGGAATTTGGACGGAAAACCGAGAACGAAGTGTTTAGACACTAGATTCTTTTTTACTACTATGGGTAAGAAGCGTGAAACTAAAAAAAAGTGCACATTACACTTTTTTTACTATTGACGTCAAACATTAAATTTTATTATTTAACTATTTTTTGTTAGTACAAATTTAGATATAAAAATTGATAATTCTATTTACCACACTAAAACTAAGCAAGTTTTGCTAGTTCGTATTTATAATACTTTTTATGATAAAAAATCGTATATATGTAAAAAATTAGGAAGAAAAATAAATTAAAATAAATTTTAAGTACATCTGTAAAATATATTTAAATTATATTTAAATACAATTCAAAAATATAATGCAGGTCACTTTTTGCACGAATTCTGAGATAAAATGTTAATGATAAGAGATACAGAAAATTGTTGATAATTTGTAACATAATATGTTAATTCATTTCGAACAGGACATTTTTATAATAAAAACCTAAATATATTTTATTATAAAAAAGTGTATACAATAAAAAAATTTTTTTACAGGGACTGCTTGGTAGGTAAAAGTACTCTACTATATCAGCGAGATGTGTCGTGCTTGGCGAAACCCAACACTGAACCATATCTAACGTATTATATAAATATTTACCAACTAAGAATCGAACCCACACCTGTGGTAAACAATTAAATCAACTATTAAAAATATAGTACAGTACATAAAAAAATATGATAATGCAATATGACAGATATGCAATTGTTTTCGGAATTGAGCAGGGCACGCGGCACTACACCGATTGTCCTCCATTCAAACCCGTAAAAAATCTCACACGTTATAATTATGAACGTCATAATAACGCGAAGAATGTATTTGAATTACAAATTGAACACAGCAGACGGTTTTAGCGCGAAGCGAATAAATAATATGAAATTATGCAAAGTGTTGATACCTCACTTGCCTGCGACCTTGACATAGAGCCGTATGGAAGAATATCTTAGCTCATGCATATGGACGCCGCACTCACCAAGTGCCGGCTTATGAATAAATTTTATTATTTAAAACTCTGAATGTTCATTACTAAAACAAATACTCGTATGCCGTAGTAGTACAGGGTGTTCCTCTAGTGCCGGTATTCTTCCTTGTGTTCAATATTGGTATTAATTGATTGTATGAGTGTTTAAGTCGACATTTCGATTGGATTTAATAAAATGTTCAAGGTGATCGTGTCGGCGCGCCCACGCACGTCCCGCGTTACGTCACGCTATCTGCGTGCTGCTCTGTAGAACAATACATCTAACCTATATAGATACTTATGCAATCATTTACACCTTCTACTGTGTTTAATTCACTTAAATATTATGTTGTTACAATGAATCCTTCCAGACAGATAGATTTATATTTGTTCATATATACGTCGTAGATTCACATTCTTACATAGATATATCAAATAACATTTATTACAACGATAAATTGTCACTTACACGTTTATTGGTATATATAATTGTGGTGCGTTAGATTTTACAATAAGAATAATAAATTTAAATTGAAGATTTGAGTTTTACGTAATTTTTGATAGTTCAACACACCGTATAAGACTGAGGCCTGAGGCGAAACGCGCGGCGGCTGACAATAAAAACAAGACAACAATCGAGTGTTTCCATTAAACAAATTCGTGAATACGTAATGTAGCTCAATGCCCGATATTAATATTTATACGTTATTTGAATAGATCGCTGATACCGCTCGTTAGCCACTTCATATTTTCATTCCACGACACGACGCCGTACAACTTACAAGCGAACAATACTTAGATACGTATCCGTTTATTTGTTGTTCATTATGTTAAAGTATTTCCATTTGATACGATCGTTTTATTTTCCAGTACTATTGTTTAGAATTCAAACGAGGCTATAAGTAATGTTTTATCAAAAATGGCACAGTAATTTGGATAAAATGCCAAAAACGCCAGTTTAACTTGGATTAAACTTTTTCGCGTTTTTTTTAATAATTTTTTTCATTATATTTCTATTTAACTTAGTGCTAAAAATAAGTGAATATATTCAATCTTTTTATATAATACATATATTTTGTTATTATTTTAAAACATATTAATATATTTTACAATATTTTTTTGCAGTAAAAGTCGTGAGCGAGTCGTGATTTCTAAAAGCCTCGTAATGGGTGTGAAGCCGATGATTCTATATCTATTTGTTTGTTGAGATTAGCTATTAGCAATTAGCTTATCAATGGCTACAATTTTTTGTACAGAACCATTAGCTATGATATTATATTAGTTATGTATTCATTTTATAACTATTATACAATTTTGAAATTTGATTATCATAAAGTGGGTTCGGTTCGCACTCGAGGAAATAAAATATTTAATATTTCCATTTTCTCGTCCTAGAAACGAAGTAAATAGCATGAGTTCCGCTACTCAACAATTATACTGTAATTCCTCCAGAAGACAGTGGAAGTGGGGAACAGATATATCTTAATGAAATAGGAGTGTTAAAGACACTCCGTTAAAAGTCCTAGAACACTAGGTTTCTTAAAAACGCTCGGTTGCCAGGCTCCGCCTTCTGCCCTCTTTGCTATGTGCTGGCTACAGCGTGAAGTTAAAAATATTAACAATACGAGACGTAGACGTTCCACCAAAGTACTACGCTAATTTCTTTTACATAGTGGTAAAACATATATCTTTTAAAACCTTCTTGAGCCAATCTCGTTAATTTATAGACTTTTTAATTATCTTAACGCCTTATCCTCAGCAGAGTAACCAGACAGAACGGAACGCTAAACGTTATGGTTTTGGCGTACCTCTTTCGCCTAGTCCTCCGGAAGATCCTCATGCTTTTTACGCGATCTTCCTCATGCGTGGGTGCGTGTAGTGTCATCGAAACTTTGTTCTTATAGGTCATCCAAGGTCTGATTAGGTCAATCAGATCGCTTGGGGATGGGCGAGAGAAGTTTAAATTATTTAATTTATTTTGACGATGTGCCACTTCAACAATGTAAATGTACTTCACAAGACATATTATTATACAAAGTAAATTATTCTATTCAAGAACACTATAATTATGTTAATGCGTGGAATTAAATGATATTGATGCTAACATGGAAATGTGGTCATAAAAATATAGTAAGTAATAATTATATTTTAAATAGGATTTTATATAATCTATCATGTTTTCTCACTGGATCCTTCCTGCTATATTTTATACACACTCTTTTTTTATTACTTTGTTGATAGTTTACAAAAAAAAGGTAGGCATCATTTGTCAAATATTCCAAGACAAAAACAAAGTATATTTTTTATTGAAAATCTCAAAATTAAACTCTCTAGGGGACCTTTGATTTAAATAAAACACGTGTCACAACATCATTCTTCTATTCAACGCAACATTTTCTGTGACAACAATAACATAACAACAACAAAGAATATCACCTATCACAGAATTTAATTAAATCCCTTAGTGTAGAAAAGGAAATGAAAAGAAACGTATCATGTCATTGAGGTCGTCTGGTAGTAAGCTCAATGGAATATCCTGTTAAGAGTTTGTATGGAAAATACAAGTTGGTGCTTTTTAATTTTTACTCGATGTTGACCCGGGTGTCGAACTCTTTACTATTAAAACAATAATATTATATTAGGGAAATGTAATAAAATGTTTTCTGTACTTATCCTGCAAATATGGAGATGCATATACAGTCCTCAGTAAAAAAAATCTAAATTAATTCCATATTATAAAATTAAAATTTCAATTATAAAACTGTTAAGTCATTTAATATGAATAGGCAACCCGTGACGTCACGTGCCTCCAACTATGAGGACAATTCACTGTAGATATGTGACGTGCATTTCGATCCAAAGACGGTATAGACGTGTTCTATGACCTTTCTGTTTTGTTCTTCCTTATTAAGTGAACATCCTGTATTTAAACTAGCTTATGTTGTAAATATTTTTTCCTTATAATCTGTTTGCTACTACCTATTAATTAGATTATAAGAAAAAAAATTACAAGTTCGATTTAAAAAAAGCTATATCCCGCATATAGCAGGTTAAGCAAAGGAAACTGTATCTTAAGACCTAGTGTCCAAAGACTCCGTTATCTATCTCAAAATTTTGACAGAAAATATTAGCTGTATTTCATAAATAAAATTGAAAAAGATAATTTAATGAAACAAGTTATGTAAGTAAATTATTTCATTTTATTACGCATATTCCTAATAATTTATAAATTTGCTATGCATATTGCAGGTTTGCTTATGTTTTGTTTCAATAAAAAAATATTATGTTCATGTATACATTTCCATATCTTGATATTGATGTTTCCATTTGTACTTAGACCAGCTATTCAGAATGAAGATAAACCAAACTGCTCTTTTTGATTGCTTTACGCTGTACCTCGCATGTAGCAAGGTAGGCTATAATTTTTTTGAGTTTAAATGCTCCAATTGAGTGGCGGAATGCCTTTTTTCTTACCAGAGCTAAGAAATGAGAATAATTATTTTCCACATAATGCTTCTTAAAAGAGATTTTACTTCTTATAATCGTCAAAAACTGTTATATAAATAGATTACATCAACAATTTTAAAAAACTTTATTACAAACAAAGTTTTTATTCTCATATCAGAGGGTGGGATTAAAAAGTTCCGTCCGTCTATCCGGAGTGCAGTGCAACACGGTACAAGGGTAAACGACAATAGGAAGGACATCGTACGTGATGCACAAAGCCGACGAACATATTATACTGTTTTTTTTTATTTCTATTCATATTAAATGGATACAGGGTGCTTGGTAAGTTGTTCGGTGTATAAAATAGTATTTAAGTTACTGCTAATATTTTACGTTTATATGATTTATTTATAAGTATTATGTGGATATTGGGGACTTAGAAATGTGCACAAATTAATAATTTTATGTTTATCCTTTTTATATGTATTATGATGAAATGTAATCGCTTTTAAGTGTTGTGCGTGTGTCATATTTAATATGAGGAACTATGAAAATACGAAAACCTAAAACAATAAAAATCAGAGTGATTTGTGAGGAATGTTTCCCTGCGAAGGTGTTTCTGCTCTGTCCAACCTCTTTCTCTAGATAATCAAAATATTGACAAAGGGCCGTAAAAACCAAGTTTTAAGACATTCCGTCGTGATTTTCTAAATCTTAAAAAATATTTAAAACCTTTTAACGTAGACCACGTTAAGTTGAGTATCATTTGAAATACACCGAGAGGAGTTTGAACTCAGAATAATGATATATATTCCGAGTTCCCAGCTACTATTTATTTTTGCAGAATATTCTTAAATAGTACACTCTGTATAAAGCGTATTTCGGTTGTCACCACACAAACGTGTCCGCCGCGCGCGCATGTTTGCTGACTGCACGTTGTACACGGTCAGTTGCGATACAAATCTGGTAGCTGCTACTATGCGATTGTAGAATTGTGAATTGCGAATATTTTCTAACATTAATAGTTAATGTATATAGTGCTATGTATAGAAAAGTAATTGTAATTTTGTTTTACCTTAAATATATATTTTTTTTCATTATTTTAAATTGTACCGACCTATATGTCTATTTAATTTCCTTAGTATCTAAAAGTCATTATAGTATATGGATACGCCTTGATTTTGCTACTTTTTTATATTTTAGTAAAGTTATATTTACAATTTATTAGTAAAATTGAATTGAACCTAGCACCGAAGTTTGTCTCACCGAATGAAATAAATAAAAACTCTGAGTTGGAATCAAATCCACAACGGCTATACCCATTTGCCACCATCTTTACATCTTTTAAACTACATATCTTGACAAAATCTAAACAAAGTAAGCTAAACTTCACTAATATTTTTTTTTGTGGTCTAAAATTTTTTTAACTAGTTTATTTTGTATGAAAAGAATCATTTCACAAACAAGTGATTGTGGAAGTCGTTATGAAAATATCAAGGATGAACATCTTTTACATTTTAGAAATACATATTACTTAATCACCCAGTTTTAGGCAATCCACGTTAACATCAAGGCCTATTGCATAATGCGATCTGATTCTTTTATATTTTTACAAATTTCGATCAGTAGTCAAAGATTAGAAAAAAATATGTCAATATTAGACAATATGATCTATTGGAGGTCGTCCTGGCACAGCGGCAGAATATCTGACGATAGCTGGTATGTTCTTTTCACTCAATAGAATAAATTATTTTCATTTTCATTGTTTTGGAACAAGACGAAAAGCGACGTTGAGTTACACCATGCAACATGTAATGACTCGAAATTAAAACGGTGCATGGGGTATCGTAACACTCGGCTTCCTCTGCCTATCCCGCTACATCGGGATACAGCGTGAAGCCAAAAAAAAACTATTGAAACATAGATTATCGTCACCATTCTATTTACAACATCCACCGTCGTCGATACGAGTCAATCCTCTCACCTCTAATCCCGCAGCACAGTTTACAGAGCATTGTCACGAGATGACTGCTCGATACTACAACAACTTTAGCTCTTATCATTCATATAATCGGATCTAACTGACTATTCGTCTTCTCAAGCAAACGTTGGTCTTATAAGCCCAAGGTATAGTGTTTTGAAAGATTATTATAAATAAATTAAATTAAATTAAATTGTGCCCGCACACAGCAGGATAGGAAGAGGGAACCTAGTGTTAAGACACTCCGTTCCCCACATACCGCCGAGTTCTGGAGGCATTGCGTATTGAGTGGCGGAACTCAACGCCGCGCTTTGCCTCGACACCACAGCGAAGAAATTAAAATATAAATGTAAATAAATATTTCATTTCCTCGAGTGGGGATCGAACCCACAATGCGCTACGATTGGCCATTATATTATTATAATATATAGATGAATCAAATATAGGAAACGGAAATGTCTTAATGGGAACGTTGTGTCTTAACGTTAGTTTCCTTCTGCCCACGCTGCTAAGTGGGGGATACAGCGTCAAGCAAAAAAAATATTAATATATTTTATTTCAGTTCCATGTTGTATTTTATATACACTAGAGTAAGTAAGAGGACTTGGTATTTAGGCACTCCGTTCTCTACTTTGCGTGTTAGTCAGATAGTTAGTTCTAGTTCCATCCCTCAGGATAATATATTTACTATTAAAAAAAAACACCCGAATTACAATTTTCAATGGTTTTAACTCTTATGTCAATAATCTTACCAAAGACCTCTAAAATATAGATTATCAAATCATTTCATACATGATAATGCGGAAGTGCCTAAACACCTGTCATTCGGAAGCGAGCGTGTAGCACAAAGGTCATCGGTGAAGGTCAACTGTATCTAGATGGCGATAGTACTCATATTCCATGCCGTGGGAAATTAAATTTTTCTTACATCATTTTTATAATTAAGTTATAAAATAACGATGAGATTTTTAAATAAAAAATTGGAGCGTGAATGTAAACGCAACAAACAGGTTCTAGGTTTGATTCCCACTTGAGGCATTTTGTGACACTCAATACAAAATACCTCCGGAATTCATCGAAAAATAGGCAACGGATTGTCTGAACACTATTTTTTGGTCCTCCTTCACTACCCGGGAAACAACGTGACGCTAAAAAATATACATAACATTTATATTAAAATTATATGATATGTTTAATTTTTTTGCCATTTAAAGGTATTTAGCTACAGAAAAATATATATATTAAAAAAATCTTAGTTTTGAGTTCTCGTTAGGCATTATATGACTTTAGGTTCGACAGCGAGGTTTTTTCTTATAGTGGCTTGTAATAATCAAGAATACATTGTACTTACTTTTCTATACAATTCTATAGCTAAAGAATTAACATTTAACTGTCATTAAATCATTACAATAGCATACTGCGTGTGAGTGGATAAAACAAGAAAAACATATATTTTTTTCTTCTAATATAATTTTAATTAGGCAATAATTTTAAACGAATCCAACTGATATATGGACGTAAGTGATATCTAAACTAACATCGAGCTATTGTTCTTTTCTATGTTAGTTTCCACAATTAATTATTCACACGTTTTACGTAGTAATGACCTTACTATGATACTACTGTGACGATCAGTGAGAAATATTAGAGGCTAGAAGATTATAATACTAGCTTTACCCGCGGCGTCGCACGTATAGCGAAATGAAAGTAATTAAGAGTCGTCGAAGACATACGACATTTTCTAAGTGAACCAGGTAACAGTGACTACAGGAACAGTGGTTTGTATCAATATGATGTAATATAGACTATATGACTTACTTTCTTTTCGATGGCGCGGCGTTGAGTTCCGCCACTCAACGCGCAATGCCTCCAGAATTCGGTGAAAATTGGGGAATGGAGTATCTTAATACTACTACCCTCTGCCTACCCTGCTGCGTGCGGGATACACCGTGAAGCTGATTTGTTTTTACTTCTCGATAAATAGACCATCTAAAACAAAAAAAATCAATTCGAATCATTAGTTACTGAGATTAGCGCGTTCAACCAAACAAACTGTTCAGCTTTTTAATATTATTATAGATTTCTATGAAAATATTTTTAAATAATTGTTTGTATGTAGTTAGGTATATTTGATATTTTGTCTGTCCTGTCCTTGCGGTAATTAGCTACTAGATAAGATTAGTTACCTCGGTTTTACGGTTTTTATTAAAATTGTATGTAAAAAACTAAAATCCTTCCAACCTTTGACTATGTTTGTTAAAATTATATCTTATTATCTTATAAAGAAATCATTTATTATTGTGTATTTTTCTATGTTAATTGGATAATTCTGAATTTTGTTTTTCAATAAAAATTTACACCTCTGTGGCGCAGTACTGACGACGATGACAAAATAGGATGATTGCTACTATAGTATTTGACGTTCAAAAAATTAAGCATGTAACTTCTTATTTTGAATAAAATTATTTGACTTTGACTTTGACTTATAATATTTCCTGGTATTTGGTGGTAGTGTCGTGTACACTGCTCATATTTTATGTAACTTGACGTTTCAAAAGTGCTTATAATGGGCTAATTAAATAATGTTAGCGAACTCGTGTTAAAGAGGGTAAGTGAAAAAAACTATAAAAGCAGTGGAATTGTGTAAATCGGGGGGATATTTCGAGCTACTCTCGCCCCTCCCAGTCCGGTGACGTTGTTTAGACCAGTCCAGGTCAACAGCAATAAAGTCCATTCAAAAAAAAATTATTCAACGGCCTTTATTGGAAGGAAAGTCGTGTGAAGTACTGGTATTAATACATATCACTTATTTAAATTACACAGTATCCCTTTCCAGATAGTTTAAAAACATACAGACGATGAGTGTTTTTTTCAAGTTTTTTTTAAACGGTAACCGCTTCCGATTTCTAACAATAAATAATATTTTGATTTTGAAAACCAACTTCGAAGTTCTCAAAAGTGCAAAGCAGCATACGCAGTATTTTTGTCATAAGTAAAGCATATATCGATATTTTTAATATATATATTATTTTTAAACAAAAGTGTAATAATAATGATATACGTTATTATTTCTTTTAGTTTTATGTTTTATTCGGCATATAGCTTTCGCTACCTGCACCGATACTATACTATACCGATACACCAACCTAGCTCGAATAGCTCGAACCTGAAATAAGATAGAGGAATTCAACGCCGCGCTTTGTCTTGATATCAAAGTGAGGAAATGAATATAATGGTTACGAACTTTAACTATGTACGCTAAATAACATAAAAACCACAACATCAGGACTGTCCGTCTGTCTAAGGTCAATAGGAAACGGAAAAGGAAAACAACTAGAGGAGGAAGCTAACGTTGTAATGTGAAGATAACCATATAATATACTTAAAAGATACTATATACCTAGGTTTAAATAATATTTAATTTAATAAAATAAAAAAGGAAACCAGTCGCGCGGCGCTAGGCCACAAAGTGTGACTTTAAACGCGACAGGTTGTGGTTTCGAGATTCCGACTCGAAGAAATGAAATATTTAATATTTCCATTTTTTTCACTCTGGCGTTGAGGCAATGCGTGGCATTGAGTTCCACCATTCAACACGCAATGCTCCAGTGTTTTCACACTAGGATCCCAGTTTCTCTCTTCCATAATGTTGTGTGCGAGAAATAAAACATCATATTGTCTATTAAATACAACTATTTTTGAAAGCAAAATCAAATAAAGATTTATTAACCACAGTATATAAAATAACCATACTAAAATAATCAATAATTTTTACCTAAAAACATTTCAATAATATCAAAAAAGTATTATATTTCAAGCGGGCGAAGCTGCGTGGAGCTACTAAATTTGGATGTATTCAAGAGGCGCGGGTTCAAGTTCTGCTAATTTTCAATTTTTATTCGCTTACTACAGTTTTTATTTGATAGTAAATTACATTGTTTTTAACACTTAAAAAAAATAACAAAGTGATTTACTGTTAAGTACATGGTGTCTCTAATTAACTCTTTTTAGTTGCAATTTTTTCAATCTACCTAAATATTTTAAAGTTGACTTATTTTTTATAAAAATACGATAGGTTCCTACATTTTTATTCAACTAATACCGCAATGGTATTTAAAATAAAAAATAAAAACTAGTAAATTATATGCTTTGCCAGCAGAAGTATCCTACCTTATCCAAATTTATTCTACTAATATTATTTATGTAAATTTGAATTTTATTTAGGGATGTTTCTTCGACTTTTACTCAAAAATCACTAAAAAAATTAAATCAAACCTTATAGTAATATAACTTACACGTTATGAAATCACATAGACTACAATTTATGTAGAAAATTTGTATAATGGGTTATAGTATAATAAGTTTAAACGGGAAAAGCCGCGCGTGGGTCTCTAGTATTAAATAGTTACATAAAGTAATGAGGCCTTGCTATCTACCTGCTTGAGCACGCAGTGATTTTTTTATCATATATTTAATTAAATACTATTTTATATATGCTTGTTCAATGTACATGTACCGAGGCGGAAGCGAGATAAGCCGTTATAAGCCATTTAATTTTTCTTACGTAATAAATAAATTTAAAAAATGCTTACAAAAAAGTCTACACCTATTTATTATTATACTATGTGAGAATTATTATTTTTTTCTGTAGATTTTTTTTATTTTTAATAATATTTTTACGTTTCTTAAATTAAAGTACATATATACCTACGAGTAAACATACAAAAATCACTTTGTTTTTAAAATATATAAAGTTTATTAAAAATTAATCAACTTAAAATATCCAGGTGTTGTATCCAGGATTGAAGAGATTGTAACTCCACTTAAATTCTTTATCTTTCTTGAATTCTTCTTCTGTAATTCCCACGTCTTGTTGCCGTATAAGCACTGTATTGTGTATGGCTTCTTCATTTTTTCATTTCTTCTCAATATATAATACTAGCGGCCCGCCCACGGCTTCGCCCGCTTAAAATACATGATTATTGATTTAAGCAGAATTGATTGACAACTATAATAAAATAAAATAAATAAATAAATCAGCTTCACGCTGTATCCCGCACACAGCAGGGTAGGCAGAGGGAACCTAGTGTTAAGACACTCCGTTCCCCACTTTCTGCCGAATTCTGGAGGCATTGCGTGTTGAGTGGCAGAACTCAACGCCGCGCTTAACCTCGACATCAGAGCGAAGAAATGGAAATATAAATTTAAGTAAATATTTCATCTCCTCGAGTGGGGATCGAACCCACAACCAGTCGGTTTTGCAGTCACACCTCGTGCCGCTGCGCCACGACTGGCCTTACACCCTATAATAGAATGACAAACAAATATAAAGACAACATACAACAACATATATAATATAAAGACAACTATAATGACTTCTAATATGATTTTTTGTTACTTTAATCTGTAATATTCTATTATGTTTTTTTTACGACATTATCGTAACTTCTGTAAGAATTTTTGATTGTTTCGAACTAAAAAATATGACCAATGTCGATATTTGATATTCATAAAATATACATAAAGCTAATTATTTATTATATATATACATATATATATATATATATATATATATATATATATATATATATATATATATATATATATATATATATATATATATATATATATATATATATATATATATATATATATATATATATATATATATATATATATATATATATATATATATATATATATATATGTAACATTACGTTCTTTTTACCTATGTTATGTTTTTTAAAGCTCTGTTAAATGTGCTGATGTCACTTAATAATTGTACTGCTTCAGAAACAGTCTTAAATGTAAAATTATTAATTTGGTTAAGGATTCATAATATTCTTTGTAAAATAACTGTAATGTTTGCATATTAACTCCTGTTTGCATATTATTAGATAAATGAATAATTGGTAAATATGTAGTTATTACAGAGTACACGTAGAAAGGATGTTTTTAGGCATTTTTATATAGATTTATTTCAAACGAACGAACGAACCAAAAAATCTATGTATTTACTTGATATTTCTTTGAAGATCAAATCGTTCTTTATCTCTGTGTTGAATTAATTACGATTTAAACTTTACTGTTACGATTTATGAAGGTAATCTCTACTAACAATTCAATTTTGTTTACTTAAAATAAATAAATCAGCTTCACGCTGTATCCCGCACATAGCAGGGTAGGCAGAGGGAACCTAGTGTTAAGGCACTCCGTTCCCCACTTTCTGCCGAATTCTGGAGGCATTGCTTGTTGATTGGCAGAACTCAACGCCGCGCTTAACCTCGCCACCAGAACGAAGAAATGGAAATATAAATTTAAGTTAATATTTCATCTCCTCGAGTGGGGATCGAACCCACAACCAGTTGGTTTTACAGTCACACTTCTTGCCGCTGCGCCACGGCTGGCATTGTTTACTTTATTGTATAAAATATTGTACAATAGTGCTTCAAAAATATATATTTTTATCAACAGTCATATAATCAAGACGTTTCGAATGTCATTCTTTAGCCAGGGTCATACCAGCGCGATTTTTATATAACATTCGCTGGCAAGCTAATGCCTTGAGTTCATTCAAATGACGATAACTTTTTTTTTAATGAACCGATTTTGATGAACCAAACTTTAGAACCTAAATTGAGTTAAAACAAAGCAATTGGTGAAATTTTCAAGTAAATCGGTTCAGTAGTTTCAGAGAAAAATGCGGACAACAATATGTCGACAGACAGACAGACAGACAGACAGACAGACAGACAGACAGACAGACAGACAAGAAATTCAAAAAAAATCTTTTTGCTTTTTATTAGTCTTTTTAAGTGTCCCTCTATCCATTTCAGTCAAAATTACTAAATGTACAGACAAAATATTTTTACTGTCTTATTATATATAGAGATAACCTTGTTGTGAGCGAGTTACAATAAAATAAAGTAAAATTTGAAGTGATTTGCCATTACATATTAGTTACCATACAAACCACAAAAAAAATACAAAAAAAGTATTATTATATGATTTTTTCTAAATATGCCTACTTTTCGCACAATTTTTAAGACATTGTGCGTTGTTATGCAAAACGCAACGCCCCGCACTACCAAAGCTAGAGCAGGAAAAAGAAAATAATTTAAATACAACCACTACCTTTTTTCTTCTAAACCGTCATTACGTTTCGATATATCACACACACCCTTTGGGTGGATTCAAAATTAAATAAAAGCGATAAAGAGTAATCCGCGGTCATCAATCGCCGTACTACAGTACAATAGTGACAGTGCCCGACGTCACTTGGTAATATAAAACATGAATTTAGAGTTGGATTTAGATATGGATGTGGTATCTCGGTTTTTCTACTATTTTTTTTAATTTAGACGTGAAAGATATGATATAACTAGTTGTCATCCAGCAACTTTGCTTGCGTGGATTTAAATATTTTTATATTAAGTTCACTCTATATATCGCATATAACAGGGTAGCCAAAGGGAACCTAGTGTTAAAGCCGTTTTCCATTCTCCGACGAATTTTTGAGATATTGCGCGTTGAGTGTACTATTTTCAAATATTCGAGCTCGTTAAAAAAGACAAAGTGCGGCGATGGCACTCAACACGAGATGTCTCAAAAATGAGACGGCGCGTGGACAACGGAGTGTTTTATCACAACATTTTCTCTGCCTACCCTGCTATATGCGGGATACAGCGCGAGGCTAAAAACAATACGACTAGAATTGGAATCCACAATCATCAGTCAATCTTACTATAACAAATTTATAAATAAACTATAATTAAGTACTAATGTGATCAACATATACATGTGTGAAATGAATGATTCAGACAGCGATCTATCAACTAAGTGATTATTATGCAACGCTGTATGTATGTAAATATATTATGAGTCAATTCATTTATAAACTGAAATGAAACTAGCGATTTCCTTTGATTGTAAATAAATCAAATAAATCAGCTTCACGCTGTATTCCGCACACAGCAGGGTAGGCAGAGGGAACCTAGTGTTAAGACACTCCGTTCTCCACTTTCTGCCGAATTCTGAAGGCATTGCGTGTTCAGTAGCAGAACTCCACGCCGCGCTTTGCCTCGACACCAGAGCGAAGAAATGGAAATATAAATTTAAGAAAATATTTTATCTCCTCGAGTGGGGATCGAACTCACAACCAGTCGGTTTTACAGTCACACTATGTGCCGCTACGCCACGACAGGCCTCCTTTGATTGTACTTGTTTAATTTTACATTTGGGTCGTAAGACCCAGGGTCTTCTTTGAGCTCCAATCCCTGCAATGCGATGGGCATCCACAGTGAGTTCTGAATCCTGAGAATTGCTGAATATTAACACTATTAAAGAATAGAATTTATAGAATTTTTAAATGTATTGAGTAGTACACGTTTTGAGTGTGAAATATGTATTAAGCGTTCTATGTATTTTTTGGTAGCTTTACGACGTAATTTATATATTGCAGGGTAGGCAGAGGGAACTTATTAGGATTAAGAAAGTCTTTTTTCCGGTTCACGTCCAATTTTCGAGACATTGTATTCCATTTTATTATCCCACTATGTCATTTGACTGACTGACGGCTTCAAATTCATACTGGATCTTTAAATAATGGGTAAGTAGCCCAGCTAGTTAATATTTATGTTTACCTTTACTCCCTATAGGGCTCGGCATACATTTTTCGTCTTATTCCCCATGCTTTTAACATGACCTTCCAGCACCTTCCGGTATCACCGATACTATGCTCTCCAAAGTTAACCGAGGTATCCTCCTACACATCTTAATACTTTTAGCAAGTTATAAATACCTACTTATAATATAATCAATCACAGCCATCACAAGATTTATTCGACAATCAACTCCGAATATAGGTACTTTTCGTCTTAGGTTGATGGAAATATAGAAATAAGCGAAGAATGACTAATTTGCGATGATAACTATACTTCTACAGCATACATTATGCACTATAAGATATAAATCTTACTCTTTATAACGACGTTAATTGTTATCTTGACGTTTTTTATTCTTATATTATATGGATAGTAAATAAATTATCATATTACACACTTTTTACCGTGAAAATGTGAATATTTAATATGCATTAAACTTAATCTTAGTTTAAACGAGCTGTTACGTTCTAAGTAATTAAATAATTACTTTAAATATAATTAGTTTGTATAATGATTAAGAGAGATCTAGTTTTTCTTTTTGTGGTGCATTTTTTTTTTAATTGCTTGTTTTTATTTTATTTATATTTGGTTAAAGTGGTATTTATGATTTAATATTAAAAAAATCTGTTTAGTGTGAGTAGGATACGGGAGTGTGTACCAATAAAAGTTGACAAACATTAGGTTGCGGGTGTACACTCTTATTTTGTATTAAATGAACGACTAATGTAAGTTTGTAATGGTTTTTCACAATAATATACCTAAAAATCATATTTTTTATTTGTTTTCCTTTAATTCCGCTTTCGGACTCAACGCTACACTATGTCTTATTACTAGAGAGGGAATAGAAATAATTATTTCTTCCGAACGGAAATCGAACCCGTTTACATCCAGACGCTGTGCAACTGCGTCATGATGGTCTTTATTAAATAGTTTTTTTTCGGTTACATGGCTTTTTTGTAAAGTCATTCTGGTTCTGTTAACAAACATCTATGACGATGTTTGTGCGTTTGACTCTTTAGGGGTATTTTTTATATTGTTCGTATACTTGCTATTTGTCCCTAAATATATAAAAATTAAAAAGCAGAGTAGGTCATCACTATGTCCTCCTTCAACACCAAATTTATTTTATTTAATATTAATTTATTTATTTAATTTAATACAAAAACACATTTTTCTATTATAAGCTTAGTTATAATATTATTTTTTCGTACATCAACACGACTAGTGCAGATACCCTCTACCGTTAACAATGCGCGGATCTACCGCTGTCATAATAGTGATCGATCAGCGATTATCCGCTGATACTACACTTATTTTTTTATTTTAAATTTACTTATTTCACTTACATCATTGACAAATCTGAATATTTTTTAATATAACTGTATTAGTCGAGGCCAGTCGTGTGACTGTAAAATCGACTGGTTGTGGGTTCGATCCCCACTCGAGGAGATGAAATATTTACTTAAATATATATTATATTTCCATTTCTTCGCTTCGAGGACAAGCGCGACGTGGAGTTCTGCCACTCAACACGGAATGCCTCCAGATTCAGCAGAAAGCGGGGAACGGAGGATCTTAACACCAGGTTCCCTCTGCCTACTCTATTGCAGTGCGGGAACTATATTAGTACATATCATTAATTGGAAAATCATTTAGTCTATAAAGAGAATTCAATGTTATTTGACCATGTTTCTTCTGCTGACGATCCTAAATAAATAAATAACAAAAAATGTTTATCTAAGAATATAGAGTATATATAGAGTTATAAATAATAAGCTTACATAAGAACATACAAGTTATTTTTAAATAGAAAAGTAAATATTGATTTTAGAAAATGTGGTTGGTTTTAACCCATTTTCTAAAATTATTTGGCATTATTTGGCAAAATAATTGTATATTTTACATATTTTAATGATTTGGGATCTCAAAAAAACGACGATATTTGTATTATAATATCACATGGACATTGCTGTCAATCTGTCCGTTCATCAAGATTTTATCGTCAGGAACTTGTAAAGGTATTAATGTTTTCCTTTTTTTTTTTTTTTCAACTTCACGCTTTATTTCTGGTGTTAAGACACTCCGCTCCTTAGTTTCTGCAGAATTCTGGAGACATTGCGTGTTAATTGGCGGAACGTCGACACCAAAGTGAAGAAATGGAAATATTAAATATTTCATTTCCGCTCTAATGGAAGTCGAATCCTCAAGCTGTCTTGTTGTTGTCTGTTCTCATTTGTTGAATTAAATTTGATAAAAAATAAAAAAGGATTTTTTTACAATCATATTTTTATAGTTCATTTATTACAAAATTATAGATCATCAAAATAATTTAATTACATACCATACATAAAAATAAAAACTCCTGACCAACGTCAGAAAATGCAGAGCTTTTATAAAAGAAATACACAATGTCAATTACAAGTCAGTCAGTATAAATGATGTCTTAATTATTTGACTGACTCTTAAGTAGCTTCGGGTTATGAGATGATAATTAGTATATCACATTCTTATATGAATGTCAGATGTTGAAGCTATTGTATTTTTTTTGTTTAATTTTTGTTTTAATTTTGTTAAAGAAAATGTTTTTATAAATCCCAATTTTTTATAAGGATATATTTATTACATAATATATTGTTTACATAATTTATTTTTGTAATACATATAATGGATACCTCTAAAGGCCGTCGTGGCGTAGTGAAACAGTATTTGACTATAGACGCGACGGCGGTGAGTTTGATCCCCACTTGAGGGAATAAATTATTTTTATTTCTTCCCTCTGTCTGGTAAGCGCAAAGCGCAGCGTTGAGTTCCGAGTTTCACTCAAAAAGGAATGTCTCGGCAATGGGACGGTGAGTGGGAAACGGAGTGTCTTAACGCTAGGTACCCCTGCTTATCCTGTTATTTTTAGTTTTTTTTTTTATCTTATACAAAACGTAAAGAATTCGAAGCATCTAAAACCGTCATAATAAAGCACACCTGCGCTATTAGGAGCGACTCGACTTATCTAAAATCTGTCGCATTAATACCGCGATGATGGCTCAAGGCCGCTAGAAAGGCGAAACTGCGTACCCTAAATATTTGGACATATTGTTTGTTGCCCTCAATTTATATCAAGATAAATTTATGTTATATAAGTATTTACGTATAGAAGGCATTGGAAGTTATGCGATCGATTCTACAGTTTTTATATCGTGTAAAGTATATTAATTCTGAACTATACAATACAATAAGATTATATAAAAATAGTAACAAATCTTTACTTGATAATTATAAATATTACTACTTAATAAAAGCTATGATAAAAAGTAGTAGTTGTCGTGTTTTACCAGAAAGCATCAAAAGATTCCTAGATTACTATTAAAAATATAAGAAAACTGGTGGTATACCTCAGTTTTCTACGTTCTTCTAAACAAATACCGCAATATTTGTATCATTTAAAGAAAATATCCATAATATTTACTATACACAAGTAGTTTAGTAACAAAAATATGAATACATTCACCATCGAACCCGGAAAGCCTTATAGGGCTCGCGGAAAGTGGCGTCATGCAAGTCTAGATAAGGATCTAACGAACATCTAACAGATTGTAACTTACTACCAGATGCTGTACTAACTGTATAACTAGCTTGCTTTTGCATGCAGCTTCGTCTCTATGATAAAAAGTTATTTAGAAACCAATAACATAAACTCTGGCCTTACTCAATAAAGGATTTTTTTAGCTTCTCGCTGTATCCCGCACACAGCAGAGTAGGCAGAGGGAACCTAGTGTTAAGACACTCCGTTCCCCAGTTTCTGCCGAATCCTGGAGTCATTGCGTATTGAGTGGCAGAACTCAACGCCGCGCTTAACCTCGACGCCAGAGAGAAGAAATGGAAATATAAATTCAAGTAAATATAATAAAAAGGAAATATGCAATACAAAAATAATATTTTAATTCGGATCAGTAGTTAATGGTATGCATAAATTTTTTATGCAAGTATGCGTCATTACTTATATTCATAGCTATGTATTATATATCAAACTTTAATATAATGTCAACAAACAATTTATAATATTTTATAAATCAATTTTTGACGAATCGAAGCAGATATAAAATATTAGACATATTCATAACTAAAAATTAATGTATTCCAAATTGTTATACAGAAATTTTAGTTCACCAATGTCTGATTGTAAACGCGACAGTTGTAGGTTCGATACCCACTAAGGGAAAAAGAATTATGGATTTTAACACTAGGTTTCTGTCTACTTAGTTATTTGCGGGATACAGCGTTAACCTAAAAAAAGACCAGTTTTTTTTTGGTACTAGAAACTAGACTAGAACAAGGTGAAATCTATTATAAAATATTTCTTTTTATCTCAAGAACCTGTTACCTGTTATATCAGATATACAAGCGAGCGGTATCGCCGAACTTTTCACCTTACATAAGTTATAAAGCGACACTTAGAGCTAGTGATTTACTTTCTATTTGGCTTTTAGAGAGATATCTATGATAAGAATTCATATTAAATTACGTGTTGTGATAATATAAAATATAGTGAATTAAATATTTTAGAATACTTAATATATGGATTTCAAATAATATATTTCTATCATCGTGATAAATAACTAATTTTTCTTTATAGCTTTACTCTGTATACCGCATAGATCAGGACAGAAGGAACCTTGTGTTAAGACACTCCGTGTCAAATGGGGCACATCGCGAGAGAGATTATTGAGAGATTGAGTTGAGTGGAGTAAATCATTGTCAATCTCCTACGTCCTCAAAATGGGAATCGAACACACTTGTCGCTTGTCGTAGACGCCACAACAATCTCTTTAATAGATTTATTATCGAAATTAGGGAACGAAAATGTCTTAATGGGAACGGAGTGTCTTAACACTAGGTTCCCATGTTTCCTTAGCCTACCCTTCGTATGTGCGAGATAGAACGTGAAATAAAACAAATCATTTATGTTATAAATAATGTACACTACATACTTTATCATAATGCCCATTTCACACTTAGCTTACAATAAAATCAAGTCCAATATAACAAATAAACTGTTACATTTCTATTCGAAGAGAGACAACTGAATGTAATGCAGGTTATCTAGAACGTCTATAAAACAAGAAGTTGAAAGTATCGTGATACATCAATAGGTAATAAACTAAGCGTTTATTTGAGTGTCACTTTTATAAAAGCAAATATGAATCAGTACTTGCTGAGATTATCGCGTTAAAACAAATAAGCTATATGCCTCTTACATTATTATTACTGTTCATTCGAAATACATAACGTACATATTATATTACGATAAACAGGCATTTTTCACAAATCGACATTATTTCACACTCAACACGGAATGCCTCCAGAACTCGCTGGGAAGTGGGGAACGGAAGTGTCTTAATGGTAACGTGGTGTCTTAACTAGAGTTCCCTCTGCCTACCCGACTATGTGTGCATAGAAAAAAATAATTGAGAAATGGTCGATGCCTTAACTTTTGAGTACTAAAGTCAGATCCGAACCCACACTTATTACGTTGAACTAAATATTTTTACTCGATCATTCTTTTTTCTGAATAATAAGTGGAGAATGGAATATTTTACCACTGTTTAATTATTCTCAATAAAATATATCAAACAAATATTATTTATATAAGAAAATAATTAAATTCAAGCTCAATCCTCCAATATAATACTAGTAGGTAGGTGTCTTAGACGGTATTTATAACGTAGTTTGTCGGTCGCCTTGACTGCGCCCGCGCATTCATAGAGGAATGCGGCCTGATTGCGTAATCCTTAACGCAGGGTTAGAGGGATGAATTATATATGTTTATATTATATTAAATAAAATTATTAAAAATAAAATAATATTTAATATTAAACTTACTGCAAGCTAAGTAAATCTTCCAAAATATCAGTAATGTCCGACTTCAGGCAGTTCTGTTGATGATAGCTGCCGAAAAACTCTAAAGTTGAATTTAAAATATATTCTATTTTAGACACGAAACTGGATCTTATCTTTCTCTAACCATATTGAGAATACAATTATATTTCATATAGTAAGCGAGAATTGAACATATGACCATTGTGTCATCTGAATGCCAGTATCTCGTTGAAGTCTAAACTACGTAGAACGAGAAACGTTTATTACGTAACAATATATGTACTCGTATGTATGTATTTATAAACGACAAATACTCGACATGGATTAAATTCCTAGCAAGTGCTCAGAAATCGATTAAAAAATCAATTAAACTGATTAAAATTGTTGTGTACTTCATATAACTATATGTAATCTATACTAATATTACAAAGCTGCAGAGTTTGTTTGGTTAAACGCACTAATCTTAGAAATTAGGTACTAGTTCGAATCGAAATATACGTATCGTATTGAATAGTTCATTTATCGTAAGTCGTACACCAGTCTTAATTAATAAAATTTCACAGCGCAGGTGAAGCCGCTGTCCAAAGCTGGTATTTCTAGAAAAATACTGTACAATACAAACTGTTTATTATCTTTATGTTTGTTTATTCTAAAATAGAACACTAAATCATTACATTCTACATTTCCTGATCTCGTAAATATTATAGATGCATAGTGTATGCCAGTTGGGAACCACCTATTAAAGCGGTGGCCATTTTAAATCCAATATATGCTCATTTATTTCTGGTTTGATTTAGAAAAAGACAGAGAGTACCCGACAAGTTTAGTGACCATTCTCTCCACTCTCCACTAAGATTCCACTCTGTTGAGTGCCAGAACTTAACACTGTACTTTGTATTGCTAAAGAAGGAAAATGAAACTTATTTTATTTTTCTCGAGTGAAAATCGAACCATGGCGTTTACATTTACACGTTTCACCACTGCACCATGATGGCCCTCGTGATATACATTTAGTATATACATCATTAAGTTCAAGACCACAATTGCTTATCAAAACTTAACCATCAATCGTATTCATATGTATTTATACAGTATATATACAAGAGTATGGACCAGAATGCTCTAAGTAAAGCAAATATATCGTAATTCACAGCTCATTCTTATTTAATATGAAAGGTGGCTCACACAGACACTTGCGATTTTTATACTTTATTTCTTTCCAGATACTTTGACAAATATGTCAAAGTATAGTAAACTTTTTCATAGAATTTTTTAGATAAAAAATAAAAGAGTTTATCAATTTAGAGACTCAGGACATTATCTACAAATTTTTAATACAAGAATGTCTTACGTCTGTCTTATCTTAAGTCTACACTAACCCCATATACTATTCAGGATCGTTGTTACTAATATACAACATACTTGTACGCGTAATCGGGAACGTATGGTTGGATTTATGCATTATATCATTTTATTAGTACATTTATACAGTTTGATCTATCGTGATTTATCGAACCTAGGACTTATTAGGGATAAAATAGCTTACGACAGGCTTCATTAGCTTCTATTCTAGTGTATGAGCTTCACTCTTTCCCACGTATAGCAAGGTAGACACAATGAACCTAGTGTTAAAACACTCTGATCCCCAGTTTCCGTCCAATTTCCGAGACATTGCGTGTTGAGTGTCAGAACACATGACCATGTTTTTAGTCTACCAAAGATTTACCCAAATGATCGAACCCACAACCGTCGCATTTACATTCATATGCTGTCCCACTGAGCCACGACCGCCTTCTAGTAACGGAAGTGATTAAAGGACACATGACACATTATAAGTGCTCTAAGTGCAACTATAGAAGGTTACATCGACACGATTAACGTCACATTATATAGTTTTCTCGATAAATTGACTATCCAACACAAAAACAATTTTTCAGATCGAACCAATAGCTCCTTAGCAAAAAAATAAATTCACCAGCTTTATTACATTAATATAGGTAAACATTTACTCGAAAAGGAAATGAATCCACGACTACCTTACTACATCACGACGCCTTCAATTATTCAAACATCTCTAAACAAAGGTGTAAAACTGTTAAATAAAGATTTCAAAACAATTACATGCTAAGCATTCCCGACACGAGCATCGAATTTGTATAATTGCCGTCAATATGATAATCATTGGTTGAGCGTGAGATCTCAAGACACCAGATAAAACCATTGTAAATTTGTATACATTGAAGCTTTTGTTCACACAAAAATATAACTATAGTAAAATAGCTTAAAATAACAAGCAATGTAAAGCAAATATCGATGTTTGACCGATTATTTTGTATTGTCGTGATGGTTTTGCTAAATCGATTATAATTGCGCTATTGGATTAACATAAATTGTATCTAGTTAAAGTACTTACTTGCATTATATCAATTGATTGTTTTTTCTCGCTGTAGTATTATCCTATTAGTGAGATACAGTAGTGGCACCGTGGTAACTTGTATCTCTATATACAATGGGTGCAGATTCAAATTCTTTTAACGAAAGAAAATGACGAAAGACTTTGACTGTCGTGGCGCAGGCAGAACGTCTGATTGTAAGCGTGATCGTTGTGGAATGATAGCATTGATATTTTTTCAGTTCTAGTAGACTATGCACGGCGTTTATTTTCGCCGCTTAACACGCAATGTCTTGAACATTGAAAAGGAAGTGAAAAACTGAATGTCTTAACAATAGTTTCTCTCTGCCAACTATCTATATATGGACAAAAGCGTGAACCTGCTTCACAATATAAGTTTATTCAGTTTTTTAAATGAATCATTTAGCAATGTAATAAATTATAAAGTTAAATAAAAATAAATATAAATCGTCGAAATACGTACGTTAATCGTTTATTAAGTAATTTTAATTGCGCAAATTATCATTTTTACTGTATCTTTATACAGAACGGCACATTTGTTAGTTATTTCAAGTATGCCTGTCTGGAACTATTTTTTTGGTATTCACTTTAATTATTTGTAGATAAATTTTATACATATTAGTATTAAATTAGTTAATAGTAATTTTGCAATATTTTGATGTTTTTGTTGAGTCTTTTTTAATTGTTCGACCTATTTTGATAACATTTTTATGTTTATATAATAAATATTAAGTTAAGTGTTTGCTTATTTATTATTTCTATTTCTATACAGCTAATAGCTTAGAAGACTAATAGAACGTTGGATTGAGACACTCTATACCCCACTTTCTACTCAATTTTCGAGACATTATGTGTTGAGTTTACCGCCTCGTTTTGTCTACCAGACTGGGGCAACGAAAATAATATTTTGTATGTACAATGATAATATATTAATAAAATATTGTACTATTTAAATAAATGAATAAATCAGCTTCACGCTGTATCCTGCACACAGCAGGATAGGCAGAGGGAATCTATTGTTAAGACACTTCCGTTCCCCACTTTCTGCCAATTCTGAAGGCATTGCGTTTTGAGTGCAGTCGGTTTTACACTCACACCTTGTGCCGCTGCGCCACGACTGGCCACTTGTATTATTTATTAATAATATATTAATAAATATTTTAGGTAAAACTAGCAAAAACTCTCTATCTCTAAAGATACAAAATTAAGTATAATGAAATAAAATAACACATTTAATTTTAAGTGAACAGTTTTGAAAACGAGGTTATGACCAGTCAAGTTTCACAAAGAGAACGCAAGGTGGTCTCGTCTCGACCCCAATGCTCGAGGTGCATCGTATACTTACATTTTACTAAAGAAGTATTTACTAAAGTAGAAAAAAATATAATAATATATATCTATATATAATAAAAATGTATCTGATCGCTGTCTGTACATGGTAGATATATTATGACAATGACAAAAATTGTAGTTGGGAGCGTTCATCAATATAATAGAACACAATAATGACTGTAATTTTTAAAAATGTTGTCTGTTCGTCTGTGCGTTTTGTGTATGATATATACTCAGAAACGTCTTAATAGCATTTATTTTATTTTAAATATTTTTTTTATAGCTTCCCTTTACATTAAGTGTTTATTTTATTTCAATTTGTTCATAAATAACAAACTTTTATCAATTTTGTAAATAATAAATAAAATCTTTCAGAGGTTCTATTTACCTTTAAATACCCTACTATACGCGGGACGTAGCGTTAACATAAAAAACATACATTTCATCAAAACCATCAAAACAATTTCTTCTTGTTTAGATAAAAGCAAAAAATAAAAAAATGCCTGCTTTCTCTCTGCTTTGTTGTAGGTTAGATAAGTATATAGGTAGTTATATAGTCGTTTTTATTATTTGTTAGAATTTTATAGTAATAAGATACTACATATATCTATCTGTTATATATTTGTCCTCATTTAGAGGAAGTTTTGTAACTATGTAACCATATAAAAAATCTATGAAAATTAATTCCATTTTATCAAGAAACTTTTATATTATATATTAGCTTATATAATACCAAATATTATATTGTCATCGAACTGGTCTGATGATGGAGCCAGGATTGATGATGGATCCTCTTCAGAGGTTACTGTAAAAACCACTCGAGCAAATTATATTTTTTTTTAAAACCAAAAAATTTTCATACAATATATTTTATTTATTTAAAGCAAGGAAATGTATTTTATTTTAAAAGCAAGATATCTATGAAATATTTTTTACCTGTCAATAGTGAGTGATATGTTCTTGAAACACGTTTAGAAAGTCATTCGAGTTCAGAGTTTGACACGTGACGCCTAAAGTGTCGACGACAATTATTTCAATTAATAATAATCGGCTATTAGAGGCCAGTATGAGATGACTTATAATTGCAATCGATTAAATGTATAGATGGGATAAACAATACCAATATAATACCTATTTTCAATACAAGCGTAAGCTCTAAATTATTCAGCGGATTATGGGGAACGGAGTGTCTTAACTCTAGGTTCCCTCTGGCTACCATGCTGTGTGCGAGATACGGCATGAAGCTGTTTTTTTCTAAATAGTCTTTATAAACTTTTGTGTAAATATTTTATGTAAAAGTTTCGAAACTTAGACGGAGATTGGGGAACGAATTATCTTAACGTTAGGTTCCTTATACTTACTTTTATATGTTATATATTACAGCGTGAAGTTAAAAAGAAGTTTGAAAAAAACCAGCCCATAATTCTACCTGAATTATGGGCTGGTTTTTTTCAAATTTAAAGTATACATCAATTTATTTGTTATTGATATCTGTAGATATCTGTTGGACATTTAGGCTAGTTATACATTTACAAGCGTACGTGATGATTTTTTTTGTGTAATAAATGTTTTTTTTTTCTATATTTTTTATATCCACACTTTATTACTAGCGGGGCAACCAGAACTAAACATACGGTAACAAACTGTATAACACTATGGACGTGTCTAACTTTCAAATAATTAAATTTGATAAAAATTATTCTAGGAACCTGTAAGTAATTTAATACCTATATATATATATATATATATATATATATATATATATATAATATTATATTTATATTTATAGACACCGCGCACATACAAGCTTGATAGACAAAATCCATGTATCCTTTTTAGTATACGCTTGTATTATATAAACGCTCTTGCGTCCGCTTACTTAGTTTCCACTGAGTAATTTTAGTAGTTTCGAAATAAAATGGTTGTAACATACGGACAGACATACAGACAATTCTGTGTTCAACCAAAAGGTTACGGAACCCTAACAATCGAAATTGATTCTCCTAAGCTAACACTCATTCTATATTTTGATTTATACTTACAAACAGACAGACAGACAAAGCAATATAATCGAAGAGCCATAGTGGCAAATATGTATCAAGCCAAATAGATAAAACCTTTGTACCACATTCGTCCTGGCTGACGTCACGTATTGTCACCAGGTCGTTCACACTTGAGTGATGGTCGCGACGTGATGGCTGAAGTTCCTACTTCACATCTAGCGACAGACCGACGCCATATATTAATATAATGAAAATATTATAATTATTTATTATAATACCAGTAGCAAACGCCAACGGGTGAGAATCATCGTTTTGTAGGAACGTCCTTTAGAAAAACATTTTTATATACATTATGGGACAAGTACGAATTCTATTAAAATATAACTTTAAGATTTTGACTACATACACTGTTTAAAATCGTCACTTTTTAGTGTTAATTAAATGTTTAATGTTTAACATATTGCTGTTCCTCAAGCCATTTATTTCCATTTTCATAACTACATAATATTTCTTGTTAAAACGTTAAAATATCATTCAAGTTTTTATTTATTTTTAAAATATTCAACGTAAAGACAACGTAATGTTAAATCATTTATATGATAATTCAGGATTAGTATTCTTCCAATTAAAATACAAAAAAAATATCGAATGTTTGGAGAGGTGCGTATTCACATGCTGCCTACGTTCTTATATGGAAATTTAATAAAAAAAATATATTTAATTAACATTTTCAATAATATTTTCCCACAACACTAACGTGGCAACCCTAAACCAACAATTACACGTCGAACAAGTAAACAATTGTACATATATATAAAAAAACGAGTCGATCAATCGAAACGGAGAATAGCTCTATATGAACGCCATATTAGGAGGTTGTAATAACGAAAGTGGGTAGTCGCTTCACGCAACGAAACTAGGCAAAAACCGGTCGCCATCACTGCGTGACGTGAAACTTTTTGCGTGTTGCCAACTGTGAATGCGTAGGTCAAATAATATACAATATAATTATGTAGAAGTCATATTTAGCGTCTAGCCGAAGTCTAAGTCTAGCCTATCTAGGAAAAAAGAAAGAAAAAGAATCTGATGAGATTTATTATGAGAAGTTTATTTAATATGGAGTATTTTATATATATAAGGATCCGTCGTGGTGCAGCAGCACAGCGTCTGACTTTAAGCGTGTTGGTTGTGGATTCAAGAACCATTCGGGAAACGAGTTTATTTCTTTTTCTTACTCTGATGACAGGTCAAAAAGCAGTGTTGAGTTTCACCACTCAATTTTGCTCTGCCTACCTTGAATATGCGGAGTACGGCATCACGCTAAACGAAGTATTTTTTAAAATTTTTGGTTACCAGAACACATTTGCTAATATTCTTTAGATTAAATTTGTTTAGGCTAAGACTAGAGCAACAGTTGCTTAAGCATTTAAACACTTCGACATAATTAATTCAAATCGGTATTCTTTGGTTGAGTGATTGCTGAAATATGAAATATGTAATTTTTAGGGCTGCCATGTTATTGATACTGCCTGAACTGAACTTGTTTGTAATTTAACGCCTCAATAAAGTTGGCTTAATTATAGCTTCCATTTCAAGTAATAATTACTGTCAGAATAGTTATAAAAAAATTCAACTAAAATTTATTATGAAACGCACTAAAAGTGTTTTTTAAGATGAGAAATTATATTCTCTTCTTCTAATCCACGTGGAGTTAGGAGAAAAGTGTGATATATCAATAGATTTTCTCTATCTTCCCTTGAAAATCAAAATATATTTTAATGATCCATAAAAACTACATACGTAACGTAATCTAAGCAGTATCATACGATAAAACAGTAAAACTGTAAATAAAAAACAGTAAAAAAGAACAAGGCTACCTACAACACACGAGGGCGACTTAATAACATAGAATTTTAGTGAAAAACTGTACAGATCATAATTTTTTTGGCAACAACACTCAAAAACTGGCGTCTCTCAACGGAGCGTGCAAGAAATATGCCGCTTTAGAGCAATTAGATGATTATCTTGCGCTGATTAAAATTAAAAACGTGTAGGAGTTGATGAAATTAAACCTAAATATTTTGAAATTAAAGGTAAACGGTACTGTTTTAATGAGAATATTGCATTTAAAGGCATTGAATATAATAGCTTCAACTATTGATAGTATTGTTTAAGAAAATAAAACAGCCTCACGCTTTTTCCCGCATAGTAGGATAGGCAGAGGGAACATAGTGTTGAGACACTCCTTTCCCAATTTTCGAGAAATTTAGTACTAAGTTTCGCTTGTCTACTAGAGCGTGCTACACAACCATGGTGTTTCCAGTCAAACTTAAAATTAAATTAACATTCGAATGCAAAATTAAAAAAAAAAAAAAAAAAATGAATCTAGTAGAACCCGTTGACATATAAAACTTATTAAATGAAAAATGCTCCAAAGAATTGAAATCACAACCCAGATAGCAGTACGTAGTAACAATATAATAATTAGACATTAAAAAAAAATGTAAAAAAATAATCATCATAATAACTTTTACATGGCAAATATATTATTTTTAATCATTTTTATCATCCAAAAACATAGACGCGCTCATCGTGAAGTAAAATAACGAAATAATAAAGCGATATAACTTCACTTTATGGCTATTATTTACGGAGATTACAAGCTGACGTGTATTTTTGTGTGATGGCTGCGTTAATTAGTATAGTGTCTTGTAAAGTGTTACGCGCAGTGCTAGATAAGATTTGGATTTTAAATGTAGAGTTTTGTGTAATATTTTTTTTATTCAATTTCAAGTTTTATCCCTAGTTGGGTAGCCAAAAAGGACAAAGTGTTTAGCACTTTGTCCTTTCTGACTACCCAAGCTTTTCAGCTTCCCGCTGTATACCGCAACCAGCAGAGTAGGCAGAGGAAACCTAGTGATAAGACACTCCGTTTCCCGCTTTCCACCAATTTCTGGAGGCATTGTGTGTTAAGTGGCGGAACTCAACGCCGCGCTTTCCCCTTGACTCCAGAGCAAAGCAATGAAAATGTAAATAAATATTTCATCTCTTCGAGTAGGGAACGAACCCACAACCAGTCGATTTACAGGCACACTTTGTGCCCATGCGCCACGACTGGCCTCAAAATCCTATTTATAAAAATCCTTATTAGAGCTATTATCACCACATTTCAAAGCTAGTATAGCATAGCTTCATCCTACTTCTACTTATATATAACCAGTGGTTGACAACCTTTAACAGCGCAGTCAACCGTCGTTGCAGAACTTGTGCCTTAAAGTGGCCATTGCCTTATAGTAACAATAGCAGGGCAATTATTATGAAATATTATATAAACTTAAATTATTATACGAAATTCTACTTATTATATAATATTATTTATAATAGAACATTATAACATATTATTATAATATTTTTTACATTAATGACGTCATTGTGACGCAATTAGGGTGTCTTGTAAGTGAATATTTGCCCGCTCCCTTTTTAAATGTATTTAAAATGCTTAAGCTTCTTAGTACTAGTAATGCTAAGAGCAGATCTGTTCTAAAATTTTCTGCTATAATTTTTCTTTAAAAAAATAAACGGTATATTTAATTAATTCTTTTTTTTTAGGTGCGCGCTTTATCCCTAGCGGGGTAACGAGAGAGGACGGAGCGTCAAACTACGGTCTCTGAATACGTCTTTCGCCTCGTCTACTGTCATCATATATGCCCTCCGAGTCCTCTTGCTTTTTACTTGACCTTTCTTTAGTATCAAAGATAATGTGTTTTTGAAGGCTAACCGAGGCCACCCCCTATCTTTCTTACATTGCAGTTAAATATCTAATAAATTAATTTAAAATTGAAGAAGTCGTTTAATTATTTACATATTCATTACTAAAAGATTTATTTACAAAATAAAATATCGTTAGAATGAAACTTTAGAAATTGAGACGAATAACATTTGTAAGTTAATTCGATTAACTTTCTATTTTTTTGTCAGGTTTCGGTTAAAGCATTGCGGAACTCAACACCGCACTTTTGGCTTGGTACCAAATCGAAGAACGGAAAATATTAATAAATAATAAATCATTCCTCCGAGTGGGAATCAGACCCACAACTCCTGTTATAGTTAAATATCTTAAAGGATATTTTAGTATACATATTAATGTGCAGTATTTCACAATAATGTTTTTATCCAATAGTAGTCGTCACTCGTTGTTTTGCTTGTGTGAACATTTAGACATAAAATGGAAGATCTCGTCTTTCCTTTTTCCGTAGGAATTTCTAGAAATAATTTATTTGCACCCTACTTGCACTCCATAACCTACATACTACATTAACCTACACGATCAATTTCTTCTTCTTCTTCTTCTATCTCGAGTAGTATCGTCAGTCAGTCACTATAAATCAAATCTATATAAAAATAAATAAATAAATCAGCTTCGCTGTATCCCGCACACATCAGGGTAGGCAGAGGGAACCTAGTGTTAAGACACTCCGTTCCCCACTTTCTGCCGAATTCTGGAGGCTTTGCGTGTTAAGCGGCACAACTCAACGCCGCGCTTGCCTCGACACCAGAGCGAAGAAATGGAAATATAAATTTAAGTAAATATTTCATCTCCTCGAGTGGGGATCGAACCCACAACCAGTCGATTTACAGTCACACTTTGTGTCCCTGCGCTACGACTGGCCTCTAAAATGGCCTTTTACACCACTCTCTCAGTCATTCAACCACTTAAACTATTATCTAAAGTATGCCATAAATAAAGTGAAATTTAACATTTATTGAAAAACATCCATTTTTAACCCACAAGTTGAGAGGTCGAATCAATTATATTCGCGAAAGTCATAGAGAGAGTCGTTACTATCGTCATTTCTAGAAAATCCATCGATAATTATTTTAATTTATCTATCAATGTTACACAAGAGGTTGAAATTTGGTGATATATTCTATTTTTTACTGCGTTTTCGTAATTGGTGTTAACTTTTAACATTTTCAGTGTTTAATTCGATTGCTTTTAAGTTAATGGATGTTTAATTTATAAAAAAAACCATTCTGTTGTGGCGCTTACATTCGTATGATTAGACGTGATTTTTATATTGAACCCACATCCTTCAATATCAGACAACACTACCGCGGTGACATAGTTTTATTGAAATCAGCTTCACGCTGTATCACGCACAAAGCAAGGTAGGCGGAGGGAAGCTAGTGTTAAGACACTCCGTTCCTCGCTTTCTGCCGAATTCTGGAGGCATTGCCTGTTGAGTGGCAGAACTCAACGCCGCAAGTTTTATTGTTGTAACGCAACTTACAGCTATAGCAACGATTAACTAAAATAAACCAAACATAACGGTAAAAGTCTTTAGTAATATTTTATTTACACATTAATTTACAAATTTCAAAGTCGTTTCTGTAGCTAAATGGGTTTACCCAACTTCGATAAAGCTTTTATGCATTTTATTCCTTTCTTTCCAGTCTATGACGGGTCTAGACCATAGTGGATCCACAATCGGTTTTATTTCATTCTTTTAAGTTGTTTTCTACCATCTTGGAATCCAAAGATAAAATATATTAAATACATTTAATTAAGACTAACCCGTAATAAATTTTAAAACGCTTCTAAATATCATAAATCACAGCACGCCTCGTAGTACTAATTAACGTGATGACTTTCTCTCGGGGCCAATCTATCAATAATTATTTTTTTAAGCCATTACGTGATGTTGATGGATCAGTATCTCGTTTTAACGTTGATTTCTTTAATAAAATCTGTATAAAATTTTGACATCCCTTATCTGATAGAGAATTGAATTCGGCATAAAGTGGGGAACGCAAGAGTTTAAATGGGGAAGGAGTGTCTTAATACTAGGTTCCTAGGTGCCCTCCGTCTCTTAATCTGAATCTTAAAAAAAAACTGATACAGGACTGATTATAATGGACAGGAGGTTATAATGGATATTTTTCATCACTTGCCGCACAAATTACCGAACAGTTTTTTATGCTATATCTGGTTTTTTCTGTGGCATAAATCTAAACAGTTAAACATTTATGAAACTTGTCATTTTATTTTTCCCTTTATTTGTAAAACAACAATTTTGACATTTCATATGTCTGAAATGTCTTTGTTAGATGGATAACAGAAGAACGAAGTGACAGTTCTATTTTCTCTACTAATATTACAAGGACCCCGGAGAGTTCGTATAAAGAAAAACATGACAATTCACGAGGTGAAAGAAATATTCAGAGGCCGCAGTGTTTTTGCGTTCTTTCTATCTGTCCCACTAGAGGTAAAGCGTGAAGCTAAAAACAAATAAAAATATATGAGAAGGCTTAAAACTAAATGTATAGACTGTGAACTCATACTGCACGTATCGCTTTAGTCATTTTATAAACGGCCTTTTGTGCATCTTTCCATTGTAAGTTGATCTCCAAGGTACCACAAGTTTCATATAATTTCTGCTAAAACGTGATCAAGATAAACTGGTCCATACAACGCACACAATAGAAGTAAGACATTGAAGGCGATGAATATACATTTGCTATTGCAATTTAGCCGTAACAGTTTTGTGATGGTAATGTGACGAAAATATCTGCGCGTACGCACGGTGACGTGTGTGTTTATTTTTGGCCTTATATGTTCATATATATTTTTTTATTTTAAATCTTTACCCATGCTTATATTGTAAACATTTAAAAGGCCATTAAGGCCAGTCCTGGCGCAGGGGGATAAGTGTGATTGTAAAATCGACTGGTTGTAGGTTCGATCCCCACTCGAGGAGATGAATTATTTATTTAAAATTATATTTTCCTTTCTTCGTCCTAGTGTCGAGGTAAAGTGCGGCGTTGAGTTCTGCGGAAAGTGGGGAACAGAGTGCCTTAACACTAGGTTTCTTCTGCCTACCATGCTGTATGCGGAATACAGCGTGAAGCTGATTTATTTATTTATAAAAAAGGCCGTTATCGCGCAGTGGCTCAGGGTTTGATTGCATGTTGACGGTTGTATATTATTAAAATTAACAAATATAAATATAAATACATATATTTAGAGATATTTAAAATCCATTTATGTTTAGCTTTAAAATAAAAACAATGAATATTAATAATTTTAAACAAAAAAAATTAACAGATTATTAGGTTTCAATAAAAATAATATTCTTTAGAGCACCCCTCTTGAGTTTCTTAAGAATTCTGTGCCTTTTGTTGAGCCTACAATGGTTTGTACAATTTTTTTATCAAACAAGGGGACGTATTGTATTGACTTAGGTTTAATATGACACTTTTTTAATAATATAATTGAGGTCAGGTTAAAATAAACGTGATGCTTGGTTAAATTTACATAGAAAAATTGTCTATTTCTAATATTTAACGATCGGAGTATTTGACATTATTTTGACGCAGCAGCAGAAATATTTAGGTACTGTAAATATTTAGGTTATGAGTGGAATCCCATATGGGGGATTTTTTATATTTAAAAGTAGTAGCAGAAGTATTGATTTCTATTGAATAATTCGTAATGTTCCTGAAATTGGTAAACAATAAAGAACTAAGTCTTCAAATCATATTTCCATATTAAAATATATTATTATTATTTTCACATATTAAAATATATTATTAAATAGAAGTACTTAGTATTTTTTTTTTGACTACACTATGAGACCATAGTATAGTCAAAAAAAAAATAAATGATTTAAAAAATGAACCGACCTTAAATATCTCGCAACTATCTTCATACGTTATTACGCATGTCTCAAAAGGTACTATAGGAATTTTGATAAAATATGGATTATTCTTTAATCTGAGGCTTATCTAAATTATAAAAAGAATATCATACAAGCATACAAACATGCAAAGATTTGTAAGTCTAAATAGTTTATTACACTTAAATATTATACAATTTACAATGTGCTTATAATATATACATACACGTCAAGCTATAACCTCCATTTATTTGAAATCGGTTATAAACATATTTTTACCTTACTATTAAGTCAAGCTTAACGCGACGGTAAAATTATGTTTTTACTTAACCACGATATCGTTGAATCAGTTAAGTGTTAAATTATGATAAATTAACTTTTTATAACTTTTTGCCTGTTATAAAACAAACAAACATACACATAAATTGCATTTAGTAATAACATTTTTAATAGTGATTTTTTATATTTTTATAATCTGTTATTCTATTGTAAGATAGAAAAAAAAGTCATGAGCATAAAGGTAAAGTTAGAATATGCCGCGCAAAAGCGGCTTTTTCTTTTTTCGTTTACGTAGTTTTTTTTATTTCGGAAAACGTTCTTAAACTAATTTTAATGTAACAAAAATCAATTTTTTTTTTGATGTCCCGTTGTTTATTTTTTTTATTTAAATTCCTATTATAATATAATACATATATATTATACAGCGTCCGCTGTATAATATACAATAATGTATATTATACAGCGGACGTGTTACGAAATTTGATGATTGTATTAAGCATGTATGTATATATATCTCGGTTTTAGCGCGGCAAAAAAAACTTACCAAATGTTAAGATACACGACACTATTCTCTAAATACGTTCGATAGAGACATTGTAAATTAGAAGATGGAACTTTACAATAGGAATATTGTATGGGAATCAAACCCACAGCCATCATACACTATACTATGGTAATATTTAAAACAATTTAAGCAATAAAAATTGTGACTTATGTATTCAATACGCGTACACACAAGTAGCGTGCGTCACTTGCGGTTAAAGTTGACCGCAGAATGATGCCTCTTTATTCTTTTCTTATATACATATGTATTTGAATAAAAAAATATTTATTTTTTTATAACTTCACACCGTATATCGCATATAGCAGCGTAGGCAAGAGCGTAACTTGTGGTAGGACACCTCGTTCCCTACTTTCCGGCTAATTTATTCATCTTAGAGTGGGAGTCAAACCCGCAACTATGGCGCTTACAATGAGACCCTGAAAATCAGTTACTTTTAATATGATAAAAGGCATACAACGTTTTTTAAAAACAAGAAAGTTATTTAACATTTAAATAATTGTGTATTAATTGGTGGAACTCGACGCCGCAAGCCTCGCTTGTGATAGAACAGGGAAATAAAAATATTTTACTCCCTATTGAGTAGGAATCGAACCGACAACCATGGCGCTTATAGTCAGATAATCATATAGACTATCTATATGATTATCTGACTATTATATATCTATAAATAACAAAACTACCGCCATCTATCGACCCTATCAAAATCGACTCAGTCGAAGCGATTGCACCTATACATACATACATATATACAAATACATTCAATCATCGGTTGTCAATAGAACGGAAATACTAACTGAACTCGTTTGCATTGCTAATGCTTAAACTACTCCAATGTCATGTTGAAAAAAAGTGTTAAGTGTGAGCGCTTATATTTTAGATAGGGGCTCTGCTTATTGCTGTTTTTAAGTTACAGTTGTAATATATGCAACGTTTTTTTTTAATTTATTTCATACAATTGAAAATGTAACGTAACGTAAAAAAAATCAAGAAGCGGGATTTGTACTTGTGCCTCATTGTAACCGTTCCGGTGCGGGCATGGCTTAGTTATAGCTTAATATTATTGTGTTTTGACAGATAGATAATGATAGAGAGAGAGAGAGAGAGAGAGAGAGAGAGAGAGAGATAATGTTATGTGTATTAGTTACACAATAAAAAGATTGAGGTATATTTTATAAAAAAAAATACTTTCATTATTCTTTTAAAAAATTAGACTAATAAATCTTTTTCATCATAGTATACAACAAATATACATGAGAAACATTTTAAATTACAGAAATAAAAAAAAGAAACACATATTTCACATTAATTATGTTTAAATATGTATATTATATAAACAAGTTACAGTTTTAGTGACATTTCCATAATTCAAATATTGCCGACGAAACTTAACGCCGCCTTGCTACTTTTTTAGGATGAACTCTGAGACCGTTTACTGCGCCAAGATAGTGTCAAATACTAAGGCGTTTTATACAATATCATAGTGTACCCTAAAAATCGCTATCGGATAGTCTCCCTAGGTCGCAGGTCGCGGGTTACGGGTCCCGGTTACGCAATTTACATATAAATAACAAGATTCTTAACAATTGTTAACGTAAATTGCTAACTTATTTACGTCTATATTTATTTATGTTTTTGAAAAGTATGTACCAGCTGCTGCTATATATTATATATACAGCGCATATTCGGGCGCCAAGCAGTTAACAGTATCCTTACACTATATTCGTCCGTGAAGCTGAAAAAAAATATATATCAATAAATTGTTTTCCGCCGTTGAAATTCATTTTTAACAATATTATTATTATAATATATTGCTCGATTAATATATGTACTTGGTTAGATACATAATTCGTCTGATAGAATTCTGTGTTTGTCCTTAGGTACATTTCTTCATTCTAAATACTTCACTGTAAATACAGTGTGAATCTATCTTTTCAAGGCTAAGAAATAAAATAAAGGCGCAAGGCTAATAGAAATAAAAAAACTGGTCAAGTGCAAGTCAGACTTGCCCACCGAAGTTTCAGTTTCCACCACTTTCTATGAAATGAACTACAATTAAAAATTTCTAATAGTTTTTGTCTGTAATTTAAATATAAATTTTCATTTTTCAGGTTTTTTTCTTAATTTGTACAACAATCAGAAAAATTTAAATCAAATATTATTTTCTTGGCGTTGACTTAGAAGCTTGACACGATCGCGAGATAAATTTTCTTGACAGGCAGACAGACGGGCAAAGTGATCCTATAAGAGTACCGTTCTTACCTTTTGAGTTACGTAACACCCAAAAACATTAAAACTATTAAAAAACGAAAATGTATCATTTTTTTCCTAATAAACTAATATTTTTATTATCAGAAGATCTTTTTAAAATGCAATATATTTAACAATCGTCAAAACTTTAGTTAACTTATATCTAACTATAACTAATGTTTACGAGTTAACTTTTTTAGTACAAGTTCTAGAGATAAACCGATAAAATAGAACAAACATACCGTTATTAAAAAAACGAAACAGATTTTTAGCTTTTTTGCAAAAAAATTGACTTTTTTCTAAAAAAAAACGTCCACCTTCGGCCCTTTTGGCCCATTGTCTCAGTCCTATTGTCTCGACAATTTAAAACGCTTTTATGTTTTCCGGTTGACAATTATGTTTTAGCTTATTTTTCGATAACTATTATTTAGTGGATTTATCGTTTCTTTGGTTATTTGGAGGTTCGACGCACAGGAGCTCGATACGTATCGCCTTATAAGCAATTTGTACGCGGATGTATGTAATAAAACTAATATAATTATAGGATCCGTTAACAATATATTAACGATTCAAGTTTTGTAAAATCCGTACCGTTTTGTTTTAAAAAAATGCTATAAATGTATTGTTGTGATTGAACGGAAGCTTTCTATAAGCTTTTTTATAGTAACGATTAAATCTTTAGCTATTTTGAAAAAAAGGTAAGAAATAATAAATTAGTTCATTTTATTTAAAATAGGGTTAAGCTAAAGTTAAAAATTATGTATTACTCGAGAAGTCATTATAGGTGTACATATGTATAATACGCAAAAAGCAATTAAAACATATATTATAAGGCAAATCAAAATAATAATAAAGATTTTTTTTTAATAATTTTCTACTAAATAATTGAATTGACGACCCAACGGCACCTTCCCACTGAGCCTAAAGTGATATTAACTTTAAACTTACACCTGGAAAATGAATAAACAAAATATGCTTTACAATATAATTTCTATACTATTGCCTATAATCGATGATTTATTGACTAATTATTTAAATAAGGTATTGGTAACGACTTTTTTGTATGAAAATTTGCATATATGTAAATGTATGTATGTAGATATTGATAGTATAGGAGTATAATGATTATTGATTTATTTGTTTTGTTTCTCCACATGCACCCGGCAGCTGTAATGCACCCGTTAGAATTTGCCATTTCAGTTTTATTTTCTTGTCATGCACCTTTTATGGAATTTTTGTATTGGTACGAAGCATGATATATTGATATTTAAAATCGATTTTTAAAATTATTGTTGCGCTATTGGTAGATGATGGTTTGATAGTCCTAGGTTCATATTCTTGTTGGGTTGTATTATATTGTATCAATTCTGCAATAGCGTACTAAATATATATTTTTTATTAACATCTTTTATACCTGCAAATCTTAGTCTTAACAAACTACATTTTCAAAATAAAGAATCCCCAAGTAACATATCCTCAAGATGCATATCATTGACAAAAAAATCTATACCTACTTACTCATCAAATTACTGTTATACGACAAAATAAAAAAATCTGTCAAATTATAAGAAAAAAACTCCGTAACATCCCATCTTAAGCTGGTCGTAACATACTAGCATACTTCTTTGTTCGTACACATCGCAGGCCAATCACGTATTAATTCGAAGGTGTTTCGAAGCAAAGGCCTCGGCTCGTTTCCGAAAACCGTAAAGGAAGTAATTACATATTCAAATCCTACCGCCACCGGTTCATATGTCACTCCACAATGAAAAAAGGTAACAAGCGTTAAAACTCCCGCCGTAACGGTAAACCCACCGAGTCCTGAGAAAAAAATATCAGCGACCCAGTCTTGAGAAAAAAATCGCTTATTTGTTTACAATTTTTCGAAATTATTAAACAAATATACGCGAAATTCACCTTTAATACCATGTGTAAGAGGCGCTATTCCCACCCCTTACATGTCACAACTAAATTTATGATCACATTTGCATAATGTGCATAGCCCCTAAATTTTATTGAATAAAAAAATAGGATGGGTAGACTTTTTTGCATAAATTCTTACAAAAGAAACGGGTTAACGCATTCAGGAAGTATAGCGTCGCGGATCCGTTTGCGTCGCGGGTCAAAAATCAAAGATCACGTCCAAAAGCAACACAATAATAGACCTTGCACTAAAAATATAACATACAAAATCGGTCTTTGTCACGTCATACATTACGACCTTTGAAAAATCGACCCCCCGCGAAACAACAATAAGCCAAAATGTACCTGACTATAATTTATGCGAGAATATTAAGAGAAATGTACCTGCCCTTTTTGAATATTAAGTGCAACCTAACCCCTGACATTACTCAATAGGGTTAAGATACTATTTCAATGGGAATAATATAAAAAAAATGCAAATAAACTGTCGACGAGGGTTACGACTTGCAGGTATAGGAAAAAAAATCGCAACCGTAACATAAAGTACCCCATTTAATTGTTTGGATTCCGGAAAAAATAAATACGGTTCTTTCTGGTTGCACTTGTCCTAGCGTTTAATTTGGGTGCGCGTTTCCTTGCGAGGGGTCACAGATAGTTCTTCTTTAATAGAGTTTTTTATAACGATTTGTATGCAAAGATTTATTATTCTATATCGGGATGCGTGAGAATGGTTCGGAGATAATCGAATTTGCCTACGACGCATCGCCCTAACCCTTTGGATCGATCGGAACATTCCATGGGAAGATGTGAATATTCAAACAAGGTGTCATCTTTGTGAATATCGATTGCCGTTGAGTCTTTTATAAGCATGGGAATTGATACAGTGAAAAGGACGAGCTACGGTTTTTGCATAATCTATTGGAGCTTCTTTGTTGGGACTAACGGATTTTTTCAATAAAGGGTTAAAACTCCGAATGTCGTTAAAAAATTGGAACCGTTAGGACTTTTTTAAAGGATGCTACCGCTGTCCATCATTGTCTGTCATTTTGTCCAACTTGTCTTGTGTTTTTTGCCCTAACTGTACTGTGCGTACGACAAGTGTCGAACAAAAGAATGTATTAGAATTATAATGACAAATTAATGCAAATATAAACATAAATTTGTGTAGCATTAAATATTAATAAAATGTAAGCCGCGGGCGAAGCTCATTCAAAATCAAATATTTAGTGGCTAATAACAGTGATTGCGGTTTTATTGACTCTTAATAATATCAACACGAATATATTAAACAACTTTTTCTTAAGATAAATATCGTAATAAGAAATTGATTGAAGATGTATTGTACACATTATCTTTTTTATTGAATATTATTAAAATTAATAACTTATTAATTTTTACTAATATATAAAGCTCAAGAGTTTGTGTGGTAGAGCACACTTAACTTAAAAACTTTTTCCGTTTGACTACGGGGGCGAATTCTCGAGTAAAATTTTATAAGTTATAAGAGGAACAGATGTATCATAGCTGGCTACATGCTATAGTATTTGGTTCAATTCCCACACAAAAGTCTATACCAGAATTTGATTTTGAAACTGAAGTCTGTTTTTCGACTCACAATGGAAAACGTAATGATATTTTATTGTATGAAAAATAACTACTGAGCATTTCATGGAGTCACCGTTCGGATGCTCACCGCTTTACAAGATGAGGATCTCAGAGCACAATGCCTGAGACTTGCAACCCAAGTACAGGTTTAAGAGGCTCACCTGCACTCTCTGAGCGTCTTTCTCTACATTTCAGAATAATTCTACTAGTACCACCTTCAAAGTACGTCCTATCTTAATAGGAAATGTTAAATAAAAAAACGAAATATAAAAAAACTTGTTCTAGTTTTGACCACTTTATGACACTTTAACAAAAAAAGATACCCACAACTAATAAAACGTTAACATTAAAAGTACTTATAAAAAAATACTCTTTCACTATATACAGCATGTAACAAATAAACAAACTAGAGTAAATTGTTATTGTATTTTTTTGTCAAAGTCGGCTTTTTAGTACCGACGCGACCGTCCAAAACAAATAATGTTTAATATTATCCACCTTTCAAATTATGAGAAAGGGTTAAGTTGGCAAAAAGTATTGCTGTTACCTTCATATTATTCACCGTATACAGGTTGCTCGAAATACATTGAATTTGTATGAAATTAACACATTTTAATACAATTTGCATAATGGTGACAACAAGTTCGATTCATGTTTTTAAATTATTTTATTTAAGTACGTAATAGATTTGTTTTATTTGTTGCATTATTTTACACATAATGTCTCGAAAATCAGGATTGAATACAATTTAAGGCTGTCGTGGCGCAGTGGAACAGCGCCTGACTGTAAACGCGTTGGTTGTGGGTTCTTGATTATTTGGTAAGCCTAGCGCGGCGTTAAATTCAGCCATTTTTAAAAATGATTTAATAAATTAATCACCTTATAAGTGAAGCATTAGCTATTTCAAGTAATTAAATTCCAATTAATGACCAATAATATATTTTTTAAGTAAATAAAATTTTGTCGATTAAAAAAATCTTATCAAAGAATATTTTAAGATCATTTTTATTTTCTTCTTCATAACTATATTATACGTTTTACATTTCGATAATTACAAATTATCGGAAAGTAAAATGTATAAAAATAGCATTTAATTTTTTTTCGTGTTATCAATAATTATGCAGATAATACATGAATTGTGAATAAATTTACGATTTTATGTTTATTTTTAATTTTCTTAAAAAAATATTATTATTATTTAGCTTCACGCTGTATCCCAAGTAGCAGGTCAATCAGAGGGAACCGGGGAACCTAGTATTAAGACACTTGTACGTTATAATATTAGGAATAAATATAAAGATAGGATATATGTTTATGATGGTATATCTCTAGGATAACCTGTTCATTCATTCATAATATTTCTTATAAATTATTTATATCGTATATTTAAAGTTCTAATCATTATATATAATGAAAGTAATTCTTTGCTATTTTAATTAAACGTATACTCGTATACAAATTAAAGAGTCAAATCAGATTATTCTCTTTATTTCTCCATTCTCTATTTTTTCTCTCATTTTTGCGAATTCGAGAAATTACATGCTGAACGGCGGAGCTCAAAAATATTATAGTAAATATAAAGAATCATAGAAAAAATAATCGAAACATAAGCATATGTACAATAATAGATTTTACTCTAAAAATAATTATTAAAAGGAGAAATCAATAATTTTTACTACTCTATTCGTAACATTCGGAAATGCTGTGTCCAAATTTTTTTCCAACTCAGGTCCGGCTTTCACCAGCTAGTAAAGAAATCGTCAGCAACGGTTCGTGTTTTTTGTTCCAATAAAAACGACATATTGTCCTGTTGAAGGGTTGAAATTTATGCAAATTACTTATAAACAAATTACTGTTCAGTGCCACTTGACGGCTTTAAAATGTATTTTTTTATATATGTTTTCTGTACGTTTTCTGTATTGAATTTGCTTCAACACAAAATTCTGGATGAATAGACGAAAGTACGGTTGTTTTATGTGACGAATGTTTTATATTTACTGTTTTTGACCTATTTGGGAATAGTTTTTGTGTTATATTTTATTGTAGAAATGTGTATAAAATGTGCCTTTTTAACACGGTTTTAAATTAGGTGGACTTGTAACTATATAATAGAACCTAAAAATGAAGCCGTCGTGGCTGGAACAAGCGTTCGATTCGAAACGCGACGGTTCTGGGTTCGATTCCCATTGGCAGGAATTAAATATGTAATATTTTTATTTTCTAGCTCTAACGAGGCAAAGTTCAGCGTTGTGCCCCGCCACTCAACTCGCAATTCATTAAAAGTTCTGGGGAAAGTGGGGAACAGAAGTGTCTTAATGGGAACTGAGTCACTTAACACTATGTGTCCTCTACCTACCCTGCTACGTAAGAAAAAATCTAACAAACTGAATTTGATCATTAGTAGTAATTCTATTTTCATGAAACTTGACCTGATAGAATCAGGACTATAATAGTGGAACAGTTCACACTTTCAGCCCTTGTTGCACTTGGAATACATTCTTTTCTTTCGTGTTTCTTAATTTTTTCTTGTGTTTTTTTAGTTTTATAAATTATTTAATTTTAGTTTCTACATAAGTTTAGCTGAAAACAAATAAAATTCAATGTAACACGATTGTATGTTTAACGTACTCCTTAGTATACAGATGCGCGATGATAAAGCAATTTGTATATCAATAAAATTAAATTAAAAAAAAAATTAAATTAGCTTCACGTTGTATCCCGCACACAGCAGGGTAGGCAGAGGGAACCTAGTGTTAAGACACTCCGTTCCCCACTTTCTGCCGGATTCTGGAGGCATTGCGTGTTGAGTGGCAGAACTCAACGCCGCGCTTAACCTCGACACCAGAGCGAAGAAATGGAAATATAAATTTAAGTAAATATTTCATCTCCTCGAGTGGGGATCGAACCCACAACCAGTCGGTTTTGCAGTCACACCTCGTGCCGCCGCGCCACGACCGGCCTCAATAAAATAATATTACTTATTTAATAATACGATCATAATAATATATAATAATGTTTATATTATAATAATATAAACATAATAATATATAATAACGTTTATAATTAATGATTCATTGACTTCGAATGATGTAATATACTTTTGCTAATATTTATGTAGAGTAGCGCCATCTATAAAGATAGTGTAGATAGTACTGGCAAGGATAACATTTTTTTTTTATAATTTTTTTATAAAATTATTGAACCGTCCAAGGTTTTATTTCTTTAGTGTGGAATAATATTTTTAAAATGTTAAAAAGAGAACATTGAAGTATGCGGTCTTTGTACTTAAAAGTAATATTAAATTATTCTCATTGAAATGTTGCTATTGCATTATTTTTTATTTATTAAACTTTTAAAAAAAAGCAATATCTCAATAAAAAAAAATACTATACCGAGTAGATTTGGCATGTATACGATCGTTCGCAACCAAACATATCCTTGAATACTGACCTCTTTAAACACATTAAAAACTGCCTAATGAACTTTAATTGATTAAAAAAAATCAAAACTTTAATTAAATCTATCAATATCGATATCGATATCAAAATAATCATTCGATATTCAATATCATTCGGTTGAAGTAACATAAAATGGCGGTATAACTGCGCACCGTCTTCGCCGCTTGCAGTATACATGTCAAAACTTAATTGAATCCAAGCTTAAATATGTTTCTTAACGAGGATTCTGTTATCTGTACGATTGTAATTGTACCTAGACGATGTTTTTTTTTTTATTTTATATATTTTTTTTTATAGGATTTTTTATATACCGTAAGGATGTGAGGATTTTCGATGTGAATGATATTGTTTGGAATTTTGCAATCATTTTGGTTAAAAGCTTAGGGGTCTAATCTAAGATGGCAATAGAAATAATATAATCCTATATTTTTTTCTGTATATAAATAATGCTTATGGTTTTGATCATTGCAAGAAGTAATGGGGCTATCAATTTATTTGACAAATTATTGACAATTTTCTTATAAGAAAATAAGAGGCCGCGACGGTTGTAGGTTCGGTTCCCACTCGAATCTAAATAAAAAAATCTTATAAGATTCTAAACAAAACATTAAATATTAATTATTTATGAACATTTTAAAAATCCTTTTATAGACAAAAATAAAATTTATCTAGTATCTATTTTAATCTTTTATTTATTTGAATACATTGAACTAAATAAATTATTACTTGATATAATATTCTTATTAAACATTAATTTACATTTGAAAATTTTAAATCGAAACATAAGAAATATTGACTATTAATAATCGAGGCTGTCCTGGCCGTTAAGTGGCACAAGTGTGTGATTATAAATACGATACTTGTGAGTTCAATTCCCAATCGGGGAAATAAAATATTTAACATTGGTATTTCTTCGCTCCGGTGATGAAGAAATGCTCGGCGTTGAGTTCCGCCACTCAGCCTAGAGAACACGCCTTCACAAATGTCTTTAAAGAAAAAAAAATAAATCATTTGTTTTAGCTTCATGCTGTATCCTGCAAATAGCAAATGAGGCAGAGAGAACGCTTTTTCCTCTTTCTACTGACTACCGGTGATGGATGTTGTGGATGTCTCGAAAATTTGGTACAAAATAGGAAAAGGAGTGTCTTCAAACTAGATTTCCTGATACTGCGTGAAGCTAAAAAAAATATATTAAAAAGTCATCTCATTTATCTTTTAACAACAATAAAAAATTGCAAATAATGTATAATTTTAAAGCATACGACATTATATTTAAAAAAAAAACAATATTACGTATTCATTATTCAAAACACATTAATTGTTATCCATTGAGCTTTCATAAGGGTAATTTATTTTAATTATACGAATACATCATGTTTTATTATACATGTATAATCTATACTAATATTATAAGGTTGAAGAGTTTATTGGGTTGTACGCGTTGATCTTAGGAACCATGTTTTTTTTAGCTTCACACTATATCACGCACTTACGCAATGGGAACTTGGGAGCCTAGTATTCAGACACTCCGTTCTTTTCTTCATTAAAATACTTCAGCTCCCGGTTGTAGGTTCGATTCCCGATTGGGAATTCCACAACCTGTTGCGTTTACAATTGCACTCTTGTGATCATTTGCTCTCGTCTATTTATCGGGGGAGACTATATAGGCTATGATTTTTTTCACATTTAAAAAAATGCCTTCTAATATTATAAACATAGCGTACATGTCACTAAATTAGATTTATGATAGTAAAGGGATTTTCAGAAATGTGTATTTTTATTTCTTTTCATATACTTTTTTATTTGCTTAATTACCACTTACTTTCTTAATTTTTATATTGGAACTAGATTCTAACTAAAATCCTAGTCGCCTGATACTAAGAAGCGTAAGTTATTTATTCTTAAAGTTTACCCATAGAACTCGCTTATTAGAATTCTGGTTGTCTATAATATCATTAAAACAATATTTTTTTTAATTCGGCCATGGCGATACGATGGAACCCACAACCACTGGAAATTTATGAGGACAACTCACAGGAATCAATAAAACACTAGATTTCTATATAAAGAGAAACTTTTTTAAAATCATTCTAATAAGAAATAGAGTAGTGAAAAAAACAGAAACGATAAAGTATTACTATTATCTATTTATTCTAAAATAGAATATTTTATTTTCATATTTCGACTAATCGCCTGCAACGTAAACATTTTTTCCTTTTTTATTTCATGTTGTTATATACCTATTTGAGGTTTTTCTATACTAATATAATATAAATCATTATTTAGAATCAAACCTATGAACATTACCGTAAACGCCACCAAAACCCCATACACACCAAAAAATATCCAAAAAAAAAACAACAAAATATATCCAAAAGGAAAGTCAAAAATAAAAGAACGGGCAAAATTGTGGCCTAAAACCAGTCTCTCAGCCGAAAAGGAACAAATAACGCATCCGATAACAACACTCGATTCGGGATCGATTTTGAGAGTAACCATTTAATTATTTTATCGATAATCTCGCATCGGTTGAAAAAAAAGAGGAGTGGTGGGTAATCGTCGCTTAGCCGCCCGGTAGCCGGCGGCGGTCTTACGATGCTATCAAAAGTTTATGCGTAAAGGCTTTTGTACACAGTTTGTGTCAGATAGTTAGATTTTTAATTAGATAATAGTATGGTATGTGAAAAATAATTTATATTCCATTTAGATTTGTTTTTTAATTTATTATTAGAAAATAGCATAAACAAAAATTTTCTTAATAGCAAAATGTGTTTAAAGTTCCAAAAATTTATTTAAATAGGTTTATTTAAAATATTATGATCATAGCTTGAAAGTTTATAGAATACCAAATAAGATCTACAATATTGTGAGGCTATCGTTGAGAAAAGTTGGGAAATACGACTGTACACATGTAGTTGTGGATTCAATTTCCCTGGAAAAGAATTATTTTCATTCAATTTCATTTACAATTCAACTCACAATATTTTGAAAATTGGGCTGAAAAATGGGAATGGAGCACTAAATTCTCTCTGCCTACCTGCTAATTTAAAATTATTTTTATATCACTGTAGCACATCTTCAATACTATTTAGGTACTGACAAAATAAATATAATATGTACAATGTCATGTACACTGTGAATCAGTCCTCCCTATTCTACTTAAAAGCACGTGTAAAACTGCCCTTATACTATATCATTTCGCTGGAAGGCATACAATTTTTCTTGCAACATTAATTATTAAGGAATGTAATTATTTCGCACGCTTTATTAGACCGCCGTCGTACCAGGCCTATACCTATATAGAAAACAAGAATATTCTGAATTATAGAAATTTATTTAGTTGGACCTAATTTAGTTTTGTTATGTATCCAGTTTGTTTTATTACTTCCATCCGTTGGGGCTGTCAAGAGTTATTAGGAGATATTAGTGTTTAATATTATAAAGCTGTTTGTTAGTTTGTTTGGTTGAATGCGATAATCTCACTAGCTACTGATTTGTTGAAAAAATATTTTTGTATTGAATAGTTCATTTATAAGGGAAAGCTATAGGCTATATTAATTGTTTCAAATTAATCCACTAAGGTTGAGTTACCTCGAGCACTAAGAATATGTCATACGCCACACAAAACTTGTAGTTTTTTCTATTTGGCCATGCGGGCGAAGCCGCAGGGAAAGACTAGTCTACTAATATTTGAAAGATATTTGTTTATCTTGGCGTGTTTGCTTCGTGCAGTATCCCACACACGGCAGGGTTCGTAAAGGGGATTTAGTAACCTAGTATTATGTTACTCCGATCCTATTGAGGTATTGCGTGTGGAGTGGCTGAAGTCGACGCCGCGCTTCGCCTCGTTACCAAATATTAAATATTTCATTCCCTCTACGCTTGTATATTAATAAAATTTTATTACAACATTGTGACAGGTCTTTAACTTTATGTTAAATTATGTCTTAAATTATAACTGAGTTAAACTAATTAAAATGGTTACAGATTCTATACCCAACTAAGAAAATGGTCATATTTCAAAATACTTTAGTTTTTCGGTCTAAAATGACAAAATCTAATATTGGATCCCAAAATCGGACGGAAGAACATCAACAACTTATTTCTTAGAATAATAAGACAATAACACTTTTATGGAAATATACATTAAAAGCGAAAGCTAAAGGCGACTAGTAGTATTATAGTAGTAGTAGTTATGTACGTATATATTAATATTAAATATGAATCATAATTATAACATATCTATATCTGTCTTTCCGTCACAGTTTCTCCTTAAATTAACTTCACATTTTATTATTTAATACTTTTACAAAACAAATACAGTATATTACAAATATAGTAGGTACCTATATTTAGTTTTTTATACCATATACATTTAGATATACATCTATTTAGAAATATCCGTTTCACGTTGTTTTACCAATCTATACTAATGTTATAAAGCTGTAGTTCATGTTTGGTAGAACCCTTTAATCTCAGGGATTACTGATTCTGGTTCGAGTAGAATAAAAGAAAGAAGAAGAAAAGAATAGAGGCTGTAACACATAACTTTAATAGTTTCTATAGTTTCTATGACGAAGGCGCGGTTATTAGCTAGAAAAGCTATAGTAACTAAAAAGTGTCCGTTCATTGTGGGTACAAATTCAGTTCAGTACATAGAGGATAATAAATATGTACGCTACGTTTGTTGGTTCGATTCCAACCCCGAAAAATTAATTATTATTTATTAATATTTTTCAATTCTTCGTTCTGATAACAGGGCAATGTCTCGAAAATTTAGCGGTAATTGGGTAACGGAATGTCTTAACACTAGATTCCCTGTACCTACCCTGCTAAATGTAGGATACAGCGTGAATCTGAGAAAAAAGTATCCATGATAACAGAGAAAAGTCATGTAACAAGCTAGAGAGGGACCTCTAGCCGGAGAGCGTGTATAGTGTATACGCGGGTTTATGGCAGTGGACGAGACGAGCCAGGTGTGTATATCGTAGCAATATTTCATTAGATGTTTGTGTTGTAATTTTGATAGATGATAAAAACGAAAGAGATTATGCACCTAAATAGGTATAAATCAAAAAAACAGTGACTCATTATAAGATTTGACTATCTACTGCAAATTAGGACGACGTTTAGTTTTTGGCCCTTAAGTTTCACCGGTTACGAATAAAGTTTCAGATAGTATTCTTATAATTAATACTATTTCACAAACAGAAGATGAAAATACAAAATAATTGTTTCTTATATTTATAAAAGGATAATTTTCTCATTAAAGAACGATAACAGTACGAAAAAAATCATACGATTTTTTACATTTTTAAATTACAAAAAGTGATATGCATGTGTCAAATGTGTATCTAGATATACTATTCAAGACCTATGAAACCAAAAATACCTTGTCTAATAGATAAGGCTGTCCGGGACTTTATCAGCTAGTGCTGAAACTGGCGAAAAGTTTTCTAAAAATGCGCAACAAATTTACTCAGTAACTGCATAGTTAAAAGTATTGAATTGTTGACTAGTGATGGTACAACACTACAACAACATATTTTTTTTAATTTTCATTTAATTAGAAATAACATCAACCAGTTCAACAGAAACAGAATCTGCTACCATGATTAAGTACAACTATTTTTAAAAAAGCGGAACGATGATTAAAGTTATTGCCTATAACATGATATAATTAAAAAAAAAACTTGCCTAAAGGAAAAAACCAGCTAAATCCACTGATTAATTGATTTACATACGCGAGTGTAGGAAATTGCGTTAATTACTTATAAGATCTAATTAGAAAAATGCTGTGCTATTAATTATATATAGTTAGTAATAAATTACTTATAAATACTGAGTACGTGACGAAATGGGGAACTCGAATAAGGTTAGGTTTATTCTGACTGTAAACGTGACGGATATGTGTTCGATTTCAACTCTGTGAAATAAAACATTTTTGTTTAATCATTTTGGTAACAAGACAAAGCGCTGCGTTGAGTTGTGCCACTCAAAAGGCAATGTCTTGGGCGGTGCGTGTGACACTAGGTTAATTAAAAAAAAGTGAAATTACGACGGCAGAACCTACGTCTATATATGTCAACATATATGTAAGCATCGGAATATAAAGATTCAAATATTCTGTATTTTATACTTCCTTCTAGTTAATTTGAACCCATAAACATGTAAAACAGTCAGATACGTCTAAGCTTTGGCACAATGGCTGCTAATTGAAGATCTTATTTAGAATATTATTTAGTAGGAGAAAAGATATTTGTATTACATTAGTATCAAAAAAAATTATGGTCATCCCGAATTATCCTGGATTAATTAGACTGGATTTTCGGATTTGAACAAAAATTGGAAAATGTGGAAAAGTGAAGAACCACACTGTTTAGAACCACATTGTCTATCCTGGTTTGTAGGAAAAAAAATAAGCGACTTTCTTTATTAAAATTATCTACTCCCATTACATTATCTGCAGAAATACCTACCTACAATGACATAAAATCTTAAAAAAATAAGAAGAAAAAACTTATAATTTATTACATGTTAACAAAAAACAAAAAAACACGACTGACATTCCTTAATTTAGAGAAAAAGGCCATACATGCGCCCGCGCCGATGTCTTAATTGTGCTTGTGATAACAACGCTACTTGATTTATACGTTCTAAACGTATTAACCCTTTTGTCGGCGTCTTCTTATCGAACGTTTAGAAACAGCTTCCGTCGGCTTTTATTCCACACTTTGTTTATTTACACGCGAAATAAGGTGACGATATTAAAATGTACCAAATTTTATGTGGATTGAATGGCCCATAAAAATCGGTAACGTTTTTATTATTGCTGTACGCATGATTTGTATATGAGAATGGTTTTTATTGGCCAAATTTAAGGTTTTAATACGCTATTTGAGTATCTGTGAGATTATTACGTAATTTTTGATTTATTTATTAATTTTTATTTTTAGTCTGTACCTATAATTAGCTGAGAAAGGCGGATTCCTAGTGTTGAGCCTTTTAGTTCTACACTTTTTTTATTATTAAGCTGCTTAAATGAACTAAAGAAACACTTAATGTAGTTGTTTTTAATGTATTAGCTACTAATATTCAAATAGTTCAAAATCAAACCTATAACCTTCTACTTGGCAATCATTTCCTAATCACTAGACTTTACTGTTACATCTACTTAACTAACGTTTTTTTTTCTATGCAGCAGGTATCACTGGTCCATACAGCATCCACATCCTCAAAAGGATTATTGAGAACGAGAGCGTGTGAGACACGGGTGATGAATTGACATGTTCGAGGGCCATTAGGGCGAGATAAGACGCATTTAACTGAAAACGCCGCTACGCCCTCGCTCCGATCGCCACTATGTGGCATTTTTATACAGCATGCTCTTTGTGTAATATAACTTAAATAAAGGTTATATTAATTTAGACTATTATTCGGCAAGGACATGCAGCTGATGTTAATGGATATATTGTAATTGTAATGTATACAACGTGAAAATCATGAGTTTGATTCTTAGAGGAGTAAATTTTGATTTCCCTCCTGTGGAAAGACCAAAGTGTGGCATTTAGTTCTGCCGCTCATGCCATCAATGTATTTTGATCTTAAGCTCTCTCTTCCTATTCTGCTACCTGCGGTATGAAGATGAAACTGAAGAAGAAATTGGTAATCTGAATTTATTTTCTCTCGAGACGCTATTTTTATATTATTTGTGGAGCGTCTTGACCTTGCAAGCAAACTATAAAAAAAAATATCTTAAAAATTTCTTTTAAAAATTTTGTATTTACCATTTATTCCATTCATTATAATAATAACAAATAGCTTAATACTTCTCACTATAAATATTACATTACTACATATGAGATATTAAAAGAAATAATATAACTTTTTTTAACCACTCTGTATAAGAAGAGTATATTAGAGTTTATTGTCGCAATCCGGTAGCACTTTAATGAGTGCAGGTTCCTACCCGGTGGTGTCTTAATAACATTTTTATTTGATGTAAATAAATATTACTGATATAGCTTCTTTTAGTTTTGAGTTCAATGGTCTTATAATTAGTAGTAAGTGTAATTTAGTTCTAAACTTTTCTCGTGAATAAGAAAATGAGAAAGTATTTAGATTATTTTGTGGTATAATAGACATGAATCTAATTTGATTAATTTTTTTTCTTTTCTGGTCTAGTTAGAGTACGACCGGTGCTTCTAGAATTCCTTACTTAGAAATTTTTAAGACTGTGTCTTGCTAATGAATACAATATCCGTTGTATCGATTTTATATTTCTTTTATTTTTTTGTTATGTTATCTAATCCATATAAACGATGTGTTTCAGACGAAACATAGTGTTTAGACACCCCGTTCCCCATCCATCCACCATCCTATTGTCAACGCATTGCACATTGCACGACGCAACGCTGCGTTTGGTCTTCTTACTAGAGTGAAAAATGAAAAATATTTCATTCCCCCAAATGAAATCAAACTCTCAACCGTCATGTTTACAGTCAAAAATAAACATATCTATAATATATGAGAAAATAACCTAGTAACAATTTTGTTAAATCTCTTTCTCTATATATGAATGATTACAACCAATTATCCACAAAAAATATCAATTTATCCATTCATCTGGTCAGATACTATCATAAAACAGCTTTACTTGACTCGTTGAAATCTTAATCAGTATTAGAAAGCATTTCACTATGTAGAGTTAAGTGATAACGTTATCTAAGATACCGGGGGACCTGCGCCCGCGCATAATTAACTTGTACGTTAAGTGCATACTGTGCTATACCAAACAGTTTATCGAACAAAGGGAAGACATTTAAAGTATCTATTGTAAGCTTATTTTTGTTTTCTTTAAGAACCTGTTATTTATTATAAAGTCTTTGTGGGTATATGGGACAGCGTCTGGCTGCAATGGTTATGGGTTCAATTTCAATTCCGAATGGGAATTAATAAATGGGAATCTTATACACTTTATCCGCAACTAGAGTGTTTTAAAACAAAGTACATTTACAGTACTTTACTTGATATTATATATTGTAGAAATCTATAAAGCAATAAACAATACAACAGTAGTCTCTTATCATAACGACGTCCAGACCAGTAGTCAACTCTGGTACCCGACAGCGATAGATAACTCTATCCTATTAGAATTTAAAACCGTTGTTACATTTTAGAAAACATCGAAAGTATTTCTAAATTTATCAACATATTTTTTTTTATCATTTTGTTAAGTAGTAAGTTAAGTAGTTATGTGTATATAATTTCAAACGTATTTTCTTAGTTTTCACGTTGCTCCTATATTTCGTGTAGTCGGCAAAAGTATCTTACAGCTTATGCAGATAGTGGGGAAATGTCTGATTGGAAATACGATGTATGTGTGAACGATCTAGGATTCTATGGAAATGATTAGTAGACAAAGCGAGGCGTTGAGTTCCGCCACTCCATGTGAAATGTCCCGAAAATTGACATTGGGCTGAAAATGGGACACGGACTTATCTTTCTTTTCACCCTGACAGTCGGGGAAAAATGTGAAACTGCTGTCTTTTAAAATATATACATTATACATAAGTTTTAAGTGAAGTAAATCGATGCCATATTTGTCTTACACACAAAATTCCTATTATGCCGTGATTGTGTTATAAGTAATACAAAATGTTCTTAACATTTTTTAAAGTTTATACACACTTAGGAAAGAAAAATACTTATTAAGAAAAAATATAAAAAAATAATTCCGGTACGTTCAAATTTTTGAACTCGATGATGAAATAAATGTCATACCAAATACTTGAACTTTTGAACCTACTAGGTTCAACATAGTTTCACTGCTTGACTAAATACGGCATTGAGTTACGAAATATAATTTATTATTTTCTTAAGAACCTTGCTTTTTATTGTTTGCCTAATACAATATTTAAGGGCCAGTGATATCTTAAAGTATCAATCAAGTTATAAAATCTAAGCCATACGGTATATACCGCCATCCGTTCCCTTAAACCGAAACTACGCGCTAGAAATTGTAATAAACGTATAAATAACAAGAAACGCTTGTCGAAGATTAACGGCATGGTTTTAAAAATCACCTAATAAATTGTAAATTTTAATTCGATATATCTATTTTTTTTTGTGGAAAAAACCTTTTGTTAATTTAATTTGTGTTATTTTAATTAATATTAGTTATTTCGTTAAGTTTTTCTGACAAAATAAAAATTAAAATAAAGCGCAGCGTTGAGATTATATGAAATGGGAGCTACATGGCTTAAATTGTCATATCAATAGGTTCCCTCTACCTACCCTGCTATATGCGGGATACAGCGTGAAGCTGAAATTAAATAAATCAAGAATTAAGTCATTATAAAGATAACTCATATCTCTCATTGATTAATATGTTAAAGAAATAACATTTTCCAATATTAACTTTGCAAGTGTTTTTTAATCCCGGGTTTTCTATAGTTTACTCGATTCTCATTTATGTTTTAACTCATTTTAAGCCAAAGGGAGACGCTGAATTCTGGAGGCATTTCGCTTTGAGTGAACCGGGCTTTGCCTCGTTACCAGAACGAAGAAAATGAAAATGTAAATTTTAAATATTTTTTTCATTTTCTGGAGTGGAGATCGAACCCACGACTAGTCATGTTTAGAGTCCTACTCTGTGCTCCTCCACCACGACTTATCATATTTTTTCATATTTCTACATATTTTTGAGATATTCAACATTCAGCATCTGAACTTATGCCAATATATTTTTATTAGAGAATCGAATTCACGATCACGGCGGATAAGTAGAAACCACATAATAAGAAAATAAACAAAATGAACATACCAATATTTATATTGGCATTTATCAAGACGTCTCCAAACAAGTCCCTCGTCAGTTTTATCTCACACAGGAACAGCCAGATCAAACTCCGGTAGCTTAATTTATTCCGTGTCTTCGGACATTTGTAAAAAAAACGTACAAATCAATTCTGAACGTATGAATACACTTATCTGGTAAAAGGACCGACTCCTCGTTTGGAGATACATTAAAAAGTAATTATATTTCAGTGTATTGGGTAAATCGCGCTACCTGTTTTAGGCAGTTCGTTGAAATGCAGTTTCATTAGTAAAAAGACATTTCTGTTTGCATTTTCTGCTGTTAATTAAAAGAAGTTTTGTGTTTGTTTAGCTTATTTTTGTATATTTTTGTTTTATTACTTCATACAATTGCCTATAACAATTTGAAATAAATTTGTTTATTGTTAATTTAACATAATAATTATAATATTTAAATGATATTGTTATTAGTTATTACTTTCAATTAGTCATGAGGTCTTGAGTGCCACTTACGCATACTTACTCTGCTTACTCTGCTTATATTATTACATTTTTGCGAACGTTATGGAGAGGGGCGAAATTTAGTGATACATCACAACTTCCTCCATTTTTTCACAAATTAGCGACATTGTTATGTACGAAAAACAAAATACCTGTAAACCTTCCCATAAACGAGACTAGAACTCGTAACCAAAAATTGTTCCATTCCACTGCACTGTCCTACTAATATTATAAAGGAGTCAGCTTCTGAGGGTGGAAGCTAGTTCCACTTTCAAGCAAAACTACAGCAAAAAACACATTTACGCTATAGTTTTAATAAAGATTTTGTATAATTTGGGGTAATATAACACTATGTTAAAGCGGACGAAGCCGCGCTTTACCCACTAGCAGGATCTAAGCACTTAAAACTTGTAATCATTTATTTACTTTCTCACGTAATCACAGCAAGGGCTATCGATCAGACCTCATCGGAGTACGGTCGTGCATCAGGCGTGGAATCGGTCACGAATAAGGATAGAGACGCTCGCTGCTGCCTTACCCTCACCTAATTAGTACCTGTTCATAATGATTTCTGTGAACGAGATAATTTTCGGACCATTATTTTTGCTTTTGTTTGTATGGACATTTTGTTTTGTTTTTGTTTAACACGTTGAAATTGTCATTATATAGGTATTATATAATGATATATTATCATCAACTCTATACTAGTTATAGAGTTTCTGTTATAGCAATACAGGCAAAAAATCTATTCGTAGACTCTGTTTTGTTGTTTCTGTTTAATTTTAAGATGTTATACGTGGAGTGTCTTAACTTCACTTGGTTTATCGGAGAAGAAAATAATTTAAATTAAATAACTCAGTACGTGCAACTGTAAGGGTGTCAAGTTGTAGGTTCAATTTCTTCTCGAGGAAATGAAATATTTAATATTTTCTTTTCTTCGCTCTGGTATCGAGGCAAAGTGCAGCGTTGAGTTTCGCCACTCAACACACAATATTTCTAGAACTCATCAGAAAGTGGTGAACAAACGCCAAAGCCTTAATGGGAACGGAATGTCTTAAAACTAGGTTTCCTCTACCTATTTTCTCTGCTCTGCCTCTGCTAAGTGAGGGATATAATGTGATACAAAAAAATATAATAATAATCATATCCCCAAGTCAGAACTGAATCCTTAACCATCGTAAAGTTACACACTCGTTATAGTGTGTGATGATAGCCTCTAGTATTTAAAGATCAAAAGAATTATGCCTCTACACATATCCAATAAAACATCGACTCTACAACTCTAACTAATTAACTAACCATATAACTTATGCAATTTAGTACCACCTTATGTTACTTACAATGTATACAGTGGAATATTTTTAATTGAAAAAACTTTTTTGAGTACATCGTGGCGTATCGGCGATGCATCTGCCTGAATACACGACTGTTGTGGATTCAATTCGTATTATTTTCATTTCCTTTCTGTGAAAACAGGACAACTCGGCGTTAAGCTCTGCTTCGTGTAACGGAGTATATTTATACTAGGTTTCCTTTGTCTACTCTGTTTATTATATACGGATCACAGAGTAAGCAAAAATAATAACATAACACAACATAAAACTCTTTATTTCACTCTAGAAAATTACACAATTAACAAATAATTTCATACGAAAAAAAATGTAAAACGCGGCCTTATCACTAAAAGGCAATCCAACCAGAAGAAACAGAACTTGCACATAGACAACCAATCAAATACTTATCAAATTCAAAAATAACTAAAGATATCATGATTTATATATATATCATTAAACTATTAATATTGTATATATATTTTTTATTGTTTACATATCTATAAAGTTGATAACCATAGTTATGCAGTTTAAATGAATCTATTTTCATATTATTGTGACATCAATTTGTATGTACTTCATGAAAAAATTATATTTCATATATTTTCTTTTTTCCATCATATACAAAAAAAGCACGGCTTTGACTTGACTGCAAGAACAGCTCTAAGAAACTAACTTAATTACTAACCTAACCGATAGATAGAGAAAAAAATCCAACTCTAAGTCCCGTTTTTCCTTTTAACCCAAGGTCAGTAGTAACATGAGAAACGCATTAACCAGTAGCTGAAGATAGTGGATTCGAATCCCTTATCTATACACTACGATTGTAGAGATAACGATATGTGGGTGTTAACAGTTGCGTGTCAAGGTATGTGACAATTTATATATGGAGTAACTATTTATAAATGAAATCCTTTAGAAAAGATTTGGATTAAATGTAAGATATAGAGAATATTTTAAGGAAAAGTATATATTTTTTATTAGCTTACCGCTGGATACCATATATAGTAAGGTAGACAGAGGGAACGTAGTGTTATGACACTCAGACACTCGGTTCCCCAAGCACAGCTTAATTTTCATTTGAGTGGCGGAACTTGTTAGGGAGCGAAAAAATAAAAATAATGCATTCCGCCAAATAGGAATTGAACCCATAAACAACCGTAGCCCTTACAGATAGACAGAGCAAACCTGGGAACCTAGTGTTTAGACACGCTATTCCCATTAAGACACTTCTGTTTCCCACTTACCGTAGAACTGAAATTATTATTATTAAATTATTTTATTTCCCCGGTAGTATAATAAAAATCTCGACTACGAGTTCTACCATTTAACAAATCGGAAACTGAATGAAAGTAATAAAAAAAAACAATAAAATAAGACGAAAATATTTATTTGTTATGAGATTTGAGTACTTAAATTTCGTAATTATCTATTTTTTTAATTGAATGTATTTTTTATCTTGCTTTATACCTCTATGACTTTAATTAAAAAAACAGATATTTTTAAAACTAGATTACACGCGACTAGTTCCTTCTAGTTAGTTGCAAGGATTGTGGATTGGATCACCGCTCGAAGGAATAAATTATATTAATTTCCATGCTGTGGTAAAAACAAACACGCGACGTTGAGTTCCGCCAAATATGCGCAATGTCCGGTTTATCTGTGACTATTCTAAATCTTAATAATATTTCATAATAATAATCTTAATAACTAAGGACTTTAAATATTATACTTGAATAAATAATGAATTATAAGCAAAACCAAAAACCTGACTGCATAAACTTAATTAATAATGTATGTATTCTTTAGCTCTCGCGCCATCAAGACAAATCCAACGACGTATCATTTTTCAAAATTGATTCCTTGGGTTAACAGTTACAAGCGAACAAAAGAACGAACGGATACATACATACTCGCTAAAAACATAACCCTCCTTTTAGTCTTCATTTTCGCTGCAATCCGAATAAAAACTAAAGAAAATAAAACCTTTTTCTTATAAAAAATCGAAATAAGAACTTCCCTAGATTTTATCTATGATCATAGTTAACCTAGACAAACACAAGTACCAGGACAGCATCGCTATATAGGAGATGTAATGTAAAACGTCAATTGTAAAACGTAAAGATCTTAATGAGAGTCGACAAACTGGTATGGCTCGATTTGTATGGACATTACTTTTGTTTTGTATGTACGTATGTATGTATATATTTATTTACGAAAGTGTGAAGATAATTTGCTCACATGATTCAATATGACGATTTGCGGCGTTGAGTTGCACCACTCGACACGCAAAGCCTCACGAATTCAGCTGAAAGCGGGAAATTAAGGTCTCCTAATGGAAAATGGAGCGTTATGACACCAGGTTCTCTCTGCCTAGCTATGTCCGGAATACAACGTGAAGCTAATAAAGATTTGGTGATATTTTTTTACACATTGTTCTAGTTTAAACTTAAGTTAAGATATAGGATATTTATTTTTATAATAAACTCATTAAGTCAGCTAAATAATAATTATTCCTATAGTATTTCAAGTTGTTTTTTTTTTATTTAATAATATCTTTAATCTATACCGAAAAAAAAAACAGAATAATATATTATGTTAATATAAGTTTTACAATTAAAAAAATATCAAAGTATAGACTATGATATATATATATTTTTTTTTAATATTACGTTCCGTCATTCGTAAGCCAAATAGAGACTTTAAACCCAATTTTCTAGATATTGCGTCACGACAGACAGAACTCGACACTACGTTTTCGCTTGTTAACAAAGCGAGGAAATGAAAACAATTCTGACTTGAGTGGTAATCGAACCCGCAACCGTCACGATTACAGTCAGACGCAGTGTCACTGTGCCACGACGTACTTTTGTATAGTATATAGTTGATATAAAATAACTTGTCACGTCCACGAAGTACAGTAAATGGCAATTGCCCTATAAGGTAACTAAACCGGTCAAGCTCCTTGCGGTGCCTGGTAGCCTGGTAGCTGACTTTAAAACTCTTTATTAATAATATATATTTATTATTTATTTATTTATACATAAGGCTCAGTGGACCACGTCTGGCTGTAAGCGTAACGGTTGTGGGTTCAAATCCCATTCGAGTGAGGCCCAATGATAGACGAAACGCAGCGTTGAGTTGCGGCACCCAACAAAACCATAAAAGTCTCGATATATTTCGCAGTGATTGGGGACCATATTGTCTTATTAAGGCATTCGACTTATCGATAGTTTTGGGTTCGATTTCCATTAATATATGTAATTAACACTAAGATGCAATTAGAGTTTATAATTTTTATACGATAACTTAAAAAAAGCAGCTTCTTATTTATACTCGTACAGTACGAGTATGTCGCACAGCAGAGTAGGCAGAGGAAGCTTAGTGTTCAGACACTCCGTTCCGAACGTACGGCTATTATTCGAGACTTTTAGTGGGGAATTCAACGCTGTGCTATGTTTTGTTACTGGAATAGATTTTTGAAGGATTTTTTTTATTTGAGGTTTTTGTGGCGCAGCGGTACTGCGTCTAACTGTAAACGCAACGGTTGTGGGTTCCATTCCCACTCGATGCAATAAAATATTAAGAACTAAATAAAATGTGTACAAATTTTTCGTAGTATCCACCGATTTCGTAGTACCAATCGATGGCACTCATAAATCTTCAATTAAACTTAATTATATTTAATATTGGTTACTTTAATTCGCAATTACATGTAACCTTTAATTGAGGACGATAAGAATATTTAAATACCGTTAAATGATCTTGAACTTATCTCAACTTATACGCGATAAAATCATATCTAGATAGAAATTTGAGGCCAGTCGTGGCGCAGTAAGCACGACGGTTGTGGGTTCGATTCCCACTTGAGGAAATAATATTCCTCTGGTAACAAGGCAGAGCGCGGCGGTTAGTTTCGCTACTCAGCACACAATATCTCGAAACTAAACGCCATGCTTCGTTTTGTTACCAGAGCAATTTGCTCAAGTGTTACCAGAAATCGAACCCACAAATGTCAGGTTCACATAAAGATGCCACAACGGCCTCTTCATATTTTATTTTATATTTAAATTTTTATTTATTTTTATTGTATTGTTGCTTACAAATAATTACTTGTTATTTAACATTTTTTTAGTTTTTACACACTACAACACTACTATTTCGTTAAGTTAGGCAACGCAAACATTCAAAATAAAATATTGTCGTCATATGAAGATGTTATAGCTAAGATACGTAACTAAACTACATAAGACAGTTTTTTTAATGAGTGTAAAAAACAAAAAAAAACATTTTTAATTTTTTATAGTTATAAATAAAATAGATATTTTTATCATTTTAAAGTGTATTCTACATTCTACACTAAGGATAGAAATATATTTTTAAAATTTTAAAATATTCTGAAATGATACAATATATTCTTAAAATATGACGTATATAAGTCCTGAATCTAATAAAATAATTATAATTTATATATTAAAGGCGTAGCTATGGAGTGAAGCTAGTTCATAACTATATAATAAACATACAAACAAATAAATAAATACATCAGTAATAGATCAAAGTCACGGCAAGTCACGATTCGCCGATAAAATTAAACCAATACAGCTTTATCTAAGTGCACGTAAGATACTGCCTTATTTAAATCCATGTTAATAGTTTATTAAATAATTTGTTTATAAATATTTCAAACATAATATCGCTAATTTTTGCGCAAAACATCTCGTAATTACATCATTACGGATTTTTTTAGCTTCAGCTTACGTAGAGAGTAGCCAGAGAGAACGGAGCTCGAAACGCTACAGTCTCTGCATATTGCTTTCGCCTCGTCCACTATCATGAACCTCTTTATTCGCTTTTTTCGCTCTTCGCTTTTTAGTATCATCGATACAGTATTCTTGAAGGTCAACCGAGATCTCTTTCTTCTTCTATTACCACACTGACTCTTGTTTCATAAATCATTTTCGCAATTCCCTCGCCCCTCATACTCTCGAAGTGCCCAAATCATCTAAGCACGTTCTTTTTCATTTCCAGCATTACATCTTTGGATTATATTATCATCTACAAAGCAAACAAGGTTTATATCATATACATGCATATTGTCTGGATATATTTTATAATATTAGATAAACTTGAAACTGTGGAGAGGCAGAAGTTCATATATAAACAGGCACATGCTCGAGTTAAAGCGACGTAAGTTATCGTAAAATATCTTTGGATCAGAGACTCCCAGGGCATGCCGATAACGAAGATGCTGAGGTGGATGTGCGGAGTTATGCGACCTGCATAACCAACGTATTTAGCCGAGGTAGTCTAGGATTCTATGACGTAGTATATAAGCTCCAAGAGCGTCGCCTGAGATGATATGTGCGCTAGCCTAGGAACTTGGTAAGATGAAAGAGATTTGCTATGTCTGTCACTAGGATGAAACCTCCCATAGGTCTTAGGAAACACTAATGGACTTACCTCCGAGGACGTTAAAGACCATGCAAAGTCAACTAGCCAGGAGGAAGAAGAAGAAGATACATATCTTTTGGATGGATATCGAACATACGGGTTTTAGCTAAGAGCCAGAGTACAAAGTACTAGGCCTTGAGGTTAACGGGTCAAACTTAAGAGAAGTACTAAAGTCTATCACTTTATTACTATCGAGTATTGAGTCAATTGTATGTGTAATAAAATATTGTAATATATTTAAAGCAATCATAGCGCATGTAAATATCTTTTTTTTTAGTTTAATGCTTGCATAGGCATATGGAACTCAGTGTTAAAAAACTCCTTACACTACTTTCTATTCAATTCATGAGACGCCCTAACTTGCTATTCATTTTCTGTCGTGTGAATCGAACCCACAGTCACCACGTTTTCGATGAGACACTAAGCCTCTGTACCACGACTGCCTCAACCTATAAGTTACGATACTTAAATATATAAATACATACATATTATATTATAATCAATAAAATTCAAAACCTATCTTCATTCAAATCGATAGTTAATATAAATAAAGCTAGCAACCAGTAGCAAGTGGCTGTCTGTTCATTCAATAAAGTACTTATTGTGAAAAACAAACAAAAACACTTTGTATCGAATTGATCTCTCTACAGAATCTTATATCCCTCTCGCTCTTACTAAAGTGGCAACTATCAAGCAAGCGGTTCAATATCTTTTATTTAATCTTATTTTTGATATGAATGAAAGGTTAAGTTATCGTTGCATAGTGGAATAGTGGTTAAATGTATAGCGGTGGTTGTGCGTTGGATTTCCATTTAGAGTTAAAAAAAAACAATTTTACATCAAATTTTTGAGACATTGTGTGTTGATTGGCGGAACTTAACGCTGCGCTTTGTCTAGTTACTAGTATAAAAAATGGAAAATATGTTTTTCCGCTAGTGGGAAACGAATCCACAACCTTTTGTGCCCCTCCAACCACATTTTGTGACCCTGCGTCACGACTGTCTTCATATATATGTACCTTATATGATATACGCTATTTAAAAAGGAACTTACTTAAAAATAAAAAAAGAATGAAAGGTGAATGAAAACAACAACAATATAAAAAATGTTACGTATCGTGACTTGCACAATCAACTTTTTTCTACAGTGATTATCGTTAACTTATCATATTTGACTACATCTGTGTAAGTATTCGTGTTTTATTTACTTTGTCACGTGAGCTTTTGTCGTTTAGTTTAAGTTGTTATGTAACGCTGATTACATTTTGTCTTTATGAGTTTTTTTATTTATTAAGATAAAGATTTCACTATCGTTGAGTATTGGCACATCATCTGGTTATAAACGTAATGGTTGTGGGTTCGATTCCCACTTGGAGAAATAAATTATTTTAATTGTCTCGCTCTGATAACTAGAAGCTTTTATTTCCGAGATATTGCGTGTTGAAAAGTGGAACTTAACGATACGTTTATCTACTATCAGAGCTGATTAAAAATTGGGTGGAGAGTAGGGAACATATATATATAGGAATATCATATACGTTTAACCTCTTCTAATGTTATGATCCTCTTCACACCTGCTCTTTGAGGGTCCTTACACTCTCGAAGCGTCTTTCCTTCAGTACGGTTACTATTATAGAATATTAATGAATACCTACCTATTCTTTGAATTATATTTTCGTTAATTTCATATATTTTAGTTCAAATGAATGTTAAAAATATAGTTTTCAAATATTTTCTTAGAATATCTATAAAAATTTGAATGTAACAGCACCTGCGCCTTTCCAAAATATACTTTATTTTCCAAATATAAATAAATGTTCAACACTAAACTTAAAAAATTGATAATACATTTTATTTTCAATTTTATTTTAATAAAAATAAATAAATATAGCGTTATCTGAGTACACATTTATCAAACACAATAACATATTTTACGATGACATTAAAGATGTCAAAGAAATATGACAAAATTTTCCATTTCGGTTAGAAATGTGTTCATAACTTAACAAAATCGAGGCCTCACCAAATGTACCCGGTTTTTCTAGCTATAGCCTTGTTGTCCAGTCGTGTAGCACTATTCATAGTTTTCTATCGCTTTGTATATTTGTATGTTTCTAGTCATGAAATATCCCGGTTAGTCCAGTTTTCGTAGGAATTTCGACAAATCCTCTCTTAGTGTAGACCTACACACCAAACAAGTTTTTAATTTAAGTAAGTAAGTTTAAGTCTGTGCGTTGTCTGTCAATACATCATAGCGGAAGAGTTTTATACGTATAGATTATATGCAAATACTCTTGTGAAGTATCCAAGAGCTATTTATACTAATTAAACTATTTTTGCACTTTTTGATTTTTTTAAATTAGTTTTATTATTTCTGTATATCCCATCAAAAAATATAAACGTGAAACGAAAGGCAAGTAAAATGTTAAGTAATGCATTGTTCTCGACTTAACTGACAAAAGAATGGGAGATCTATATGAGTGCCGAGTTCTGCAGTCATTCTGGATTAAATTCAAGCTCTAAATTTCAACCGATAACTTTTACGTACAGGCTGTATAATATTTATATGTATACTTATACTAGACTATAAGGATTGTATTTGGTTTAGTGCCTGGTCGTAAAAAATAGCCAAGTCAAGCGAGTTCGGATTTTATTCCGAGTGTATACAGATTTCCCATTTTTATATTTTCACAAAAAAAAGTAACGCTGATTTTCATTGAAAAGAAACATAAAAAACAATTTAAATATATAAATTCTATTTAAAAAAAAAACTATAGCGCTATACTCCCAATGGACACACTTCCTCAACAATCAGAGAAGTCAATACAAACGGCCTCTAAGGCCGTTGAATTGGCGTGACATATATTATTTTATTTATAAATTGACACTAACGGCTTATTGCCAACAACACACATATCATTATGGACTTTGAAACGTTTATAGGACTAGTTTTTTTTGTTTATTCTTACTCATCTACCGCCTTATTATAAATAGAGAATATTTAAATATTCTCTAACATTACGTTCTTTATTTCTAAATTTCGCAGAGATATGCATTTTTTGTCTTCACGCGGTATCCCGCATATAGCAGGATGGAGAGAACGTTGTGTTAAGATCCCGATGCTCACTTCCCACCACATTTTCGCTATATTACGTGTTGAGTGGCTTCACTCAACGCCACCCTTTATGAAAATGAAAATAATAATTATGTAAATGAAAATAATAATTCCCCTGAGTGGGAATCGAACCCACAATCATATCGTTTACGGTAATACGGACGACGAGCTCATTTTAATAAATTTAACAAACATTGTATTAATTTTGAAAGTAAGATTAAATAATCTCAATACTCCGCTACTTAGATTTGGCAAAGTGTGCAATTTAGTAGTATAGTTTTCCATCAGGCATCTTTTAAAATAATAATTTTTAACCGCGGCGTTGAGATCCGTTACTCAACACCCAATTTCTTGAAAACTTAAAGAACTGCGCTAAGACACAGAACACAAATTAAGTATATTTTTTTATACATTTTAAAATGTTATTCCACACTTAAGAAAGACAAAATAGTTTTTTAGAAAACATATAGAAAATTAAACGTAACGGTATTTGAACCTGCGCTTCTTGCAAACCAAATCCAAGCATATTTCTTATATCTAATTAGGCATATCACTATGCCAGGAGGTGGTATGCGTGTCCATCCTGGTGTGCTCACACTCTCGCGATAACATTCCGCTGTTGAAATCGACTCAGACCAGATTGTTTACGTTTGAGATACAGATAGCTAAATGTGTATGTGAAACGCAATGCGCGTTGGACATAGTGTGGGTATGATTTTGTTTTAAAAAAAAAACCATATATACATAATTTATCGTATTTATTATAAAAAACTCTAATATATCAGTGACCAGTCCTGGCACAGGGGCACAATTGCTCTGGTAACGAGACAACGTCCGGCGTTTAGTTTCGCCACTCAACACGTAATGGCGAAATTGAGAATTTGGCGGAAAGTGGAAGAACGAAAGTCTTTTAATACTAGGTTCAGATCAGATTCCCTCTGCAATAAAAAGCTAATTAATAGATATAATACATTTGAGTATTTTTAACAACTTTAGGGAATGATGACCAAACTTAGCGTTTCGTATTCTTACCAGTGCGAATAAAAGAAAATAATATATTCCCTCGAATGGGAATCTAATTCAGAAGAGAAGAAGCTTACAAACACACAAACAAGTAAAATGTATCTAACATTTCATTGCCATAAAATTCATCGTTCACATAAAAAAATATATTAAATAATTTTTCATAAAAAAACAAATCATATCCACAAAACAACCTACCATTACTAAGTTTCAATAACTTGCCATACTGGTCGCAGCTCGCAAGCATCAACACCGGACGACCTTCCTTGGCGACAGGTCACTCGACTGGCGCGGGCTAATAGAACTACCTACTTGCGAAACTAACCTGCCTACGGTAGTCTGTTAAACTTGGATATTACTCTCGTATATAGTAAGTTGTAATATATATATATATATATATATATATATATATATATATATATATATATATATATATATATATATATATATATATATATATATATGTAGGTATATAGAAAGGTGGACAAAGAGAACTAAGTGTTAGGACACTCCGTCTTAAATCTATTGGCCGTATTCGAAATTAGTTTGCCTACTGTATTCTGTTAACTTGGATATTGCACTCGATATATCCTCTCAGTGATAGTTTAAGTTCATATATCTCACTAGCGACTTGCACGTGGCTTTGCCCGCTTAAACTTATTACTTTTTTGTTATATTATAGCGAAATGATACAAATATTTTAATTAAATTGTAGCCTATGTTGTATTCTGTTGTATAAACTATATTAGTGAGAAGTTAAATCTAAATCGTTTCATAACTTTTTTCATGAAAAAGGAACAAACATCCACCCTTATCACATACAATTTTTTTTTTAAAATCGCCTTTTTTTAAAAATCGGTTAAATGTTTTTAATTTTTTTTATTTTAAAACCTCAGTCAGGTCAGATTATAAACGAATAGAAAAAGATAACAAGAGAAAGTACACAAGATAATGACAAAAATGTATCATTAACATGTTATTGCAACTATAATGAAATGTTAATTCACTTAATGATCTAATCATAGAAGTAAATATATGAATATGTATATGGATAAGATTAATAAGATGTTAATTGAATATTAAAAGTTTGAGGTACCTATGAGATGCATTAGATATTATATTTTCGTCTATCGCGACTCAGTAGGGGTATGAATATCTGTCTGCGATGACTATAAGCCCGAGTTAAGTTATCATTTAAGTAAGATAATAGTTCATTTTTTTTAACTTCACACTGCATTTCACTTATATCAGGATATAATATAATAGCCAGAGGGGACCAGTGGTAAGACACTCCCGCTCAATTTTCGAGACATTTCAAGTTGAAATGCGGAATTTAAAACTGCGTTCTGTCTTGTTACCAGAGCGAGGAAAATGAAAATAATCGATTTCACTGAGTAGAAATCAAATTTGTAACCGTCGTGCTTACAGCCACACGTCACAAACAACGGCCTCAAACTTCTAAGTTTATTAACGAAATAAACTATGGGTAATAGAGATGACGGCCTCTACTCAGCGATTTAAAGAAAGATTTAGACATATCGCCGCCTTGGCCTTAATTCCTACCAAATATATATCTGTCTATAAATCTTATTATAGAAGTATTATTTTAGATTTAAAATTAGTTTTTTTTAAGTATACTTATGTAAATTTAAACATGTTTCTTTTTTGTTCAAAATCATTTAATTTTGTTTAATAATATTATAAGCAATCAATCTTATAGAAAATACAAGTAAATATTAATTCTGAATACTGAACTGGTCAAGGTCTCATTGGTGAATTTGAAAATTATTGATTTCAATCAAATTAGCGGTGGAGATCTCAGTTGAGGTCGCCTTAAATGCATAAGGTCACCTCAGAGGGTATATATGAAGGGGTCGATGACGGTGGAGTGTGGACGAGGCGAAAGAGGTATGCAGAGCACCTAAGCGCTTACCCTTGCTCTGTGTCCTAGGGCTACCCCGCGATGAAAAAGCGTTTAGCTAAAAAAATTTTATCGATATTCTTGGAAGAAAATAACTTAGTAAATTGTGAAGTGTTTAGCAATATTTTTTATAAAGATAGAATTAATGACTTTTAATTCAATAGTAAAAAGTATACAAAGAATAATAAATAAAATATAACTGCGTTGTTCACTTAATGTAAACAGGTACATTCTGAGTACAGGCGGAACCCAACGCTGCAGTTTATTTCTAAAATGGGATTGGAACACACACTCATTATTTAAACTGCGCCAGGTTTCTTTTTTTTTAGATACAAATCAACAAATTACATCAAGATCTCGGATTCCAACAAACAGACATACAAAGTATACCTGTAATATATTTATATATGCAGAAATGCATAAAGTGGGCGCCGTTTACGACGCAACAACTAAGGTGTTAATGGGCCTCCGCATTAATTATAATGATTTATAATCTAAATACATATTATTAGTGATCTTAGTGTAACTTTCCTAATTCTCTTAAGCTTTCGAACTATTCCTAGTATAGTTTACGCTTTTCCTCCATTTTGACGGTATATAGAGAGAATGTTCTTTACAATCTCCATCTAAAACTCTCTGTTCTTCATATTCTACTTATATTACAAATGTTACATTTAATTATACTTAATTGAACTTAAATTTGAAGTGATAACCATCGTGGATAGTAAAATTACTGATTAAAATACGACGATGCATTTACAATTTCATTAATTAATTTAATTTTACTTGTAAATAGTTTACAATTATCGTTGAACTAGATTAGCTTATCTAGTAATATGCAAAACAAAATTAGGTGTAACTTATTTTATATCTTGAAAATTGACTAGACTAATCTTATAAGTTCAATAGTTTGTTTGATTAAGCGCGTGGATCTCAGGAACTATGGGTTCGAATTAAAAAATGCTTTTTGTTTTGGATCGTCTATTGCTCAAGAAATAATTTGTAACACACTGAACCTGTAGTAATATAAGAAAGTTAGCTCGGACATTTAATTTTCTCTAAGGTTCATACTGTGTTACGATGGTAACAGAAAAGGAACCTAATTGAGACAATGTTACTCAAGCATCATCCAATTTTCCATACATACGTTTTGAGTGGCGAAACTCAACGGAATTGAACCCATAACCGTTGCGTTGATAGCCTAACGCTGTATTGTTTTCCATTACGCCTCCAATTAAAAATGTACGTATAGATAATAAACAAAATTTTAAAAAATAAATAAAACTTATTTTCCGCATAACAGGATAGGCAGAGAAAACTAACCTTACCTACCATTTGACCACACGGATAAAGCCATAGGTTAAAACAATAAATATAGCAATGTATAAGTTATAAACAATTACTTCATAAATTGTAAATTCGTGTCTTAAAGACAATTATATATCGTTGCTAATTGATAACTACGAGTATGTATATGCCATTACGCTTTAGATGATCCTCCCAAGGTTTGTTAAGTTTTCCGTATCCGGTCGGTAAATTTAAAAACAATCATGTTTTGATAATAAAATATTGCTTTTAGTGTTCTTTTTCGGCGTTGAGTTCATCAAGACGCAATGTCTGAAAGTGGTGGTGATCAAAATGTATCAAGGCTATGTTTTCTATTCTTCTTTGCTTTTTGGGACAACGGGTATTGCTGCAAAAAAATCTATATTTTTAATTTCATTGGTGCCATAAGTTTCTTGTTCATAGAAACTCGTATACCGGGTTCTATTATTATTGATATTAGCAACTATAAAAAAAATGATTTTGAAAATAATAATAATGAAAATATTACAATTTTCCTCATTTTCGAGGCCAGTTGTGGCGCAGTGGCACAAAGTGTGACTGTAATCGACTGGTTGTGGGTTCAATCCCCACTAGAGGAGACGAAATATTTACTTAAATTTATATTTCCATTTCTTCGCTCTGGTGTCGAGGACAAGCGCGGCGTTGAGTTCTGCCACTCAACACGCAATGCTTCCAGAATTCGGCAGAAAGTGGGGAACGGAGTGTCTTAACACTAGGTTCCCTCTGTCTACCCTGCAGTGTGCAGGATACAGCGTGAAGCTGATTTTTTTTTGTATTTTTCCTCAATTTTTGTTTTTTGACTAGGTAAAGTGGTGCTTTAGTTATCCTTGTCTGACTGATTTGTAAGAAAACACTAAGCCTCTTCAACCTACCCTAAGAATAGTAGGATATGCGTAACGCTAAACAAAACACAAATGTGGCATCGAGTATATGAAACATTGCAATGTCACAAATTCGGAAGGAAATATCTACTCTGCTATATGCAGGATACAGCGTCAAGCTAGTTTTTTCAACAAAATAAAAATATTTTTGATTCAATAAGACAATTACTAACACTTTTGAATCGTTTCTTCTTAGTCGTATTCTTCATGACTGAAGGTCGTTCCCCCTGAAATGGCTTCATGGCTTTGTAGGTAAGCTTCCATCTGTTTCCATCTGGTTTCTGGCTTCTCGTTAATGGATTTTTCGTTATGGATCGTTTAATTCCATTTAAATGTCAGTAGTGCAGTCCTGCTGGAAGCTACAGGGTCCTTTTACGGGAAACATCGGTTCAGAGGACTATTCTGCTGGAAAAAGCCGGCAAGAATATCAACGGTTGTGTGTGTCTTGTGGTCTTTTAATTATTTAATTTATAAATATTGATATAAACAAACAAATTATTACTATTTTTACAATATAATTAAGATAAAGCGAGGACAATATCAATATTGACAATAAAATACATTTTATTTATAGCAAAATTTATTTCCCACAGAAAATGATTTTGTCTGATAATAATAATTTATTCAGTCTAACCTTTAAAATAATGGATGGATCTACATTTTATATATTTTTGCAATAAAAAAAACTTCGGCAGATAATAAAAAAACAAAAGTTGAAATAGTAGCCCATTTAATTTGCACGCGCATATTTTAAGCGTTTAATTTGTAAAAAAATATACAAAATAAATACAAATAACCATTCGCCATTGATACAAATATACGATTTTAACCGAGAAAAGAAATAAAAATAATTATTATCTCGGACTGTATATAATATTTAGGACATTTCTCATTCATTTTATTCATAGAGTAGTGTAGAGAATGGCAGAAAGAATCTAGCGTTACGATTTTCCACTCTTAATCTTACGTCTCAATTCAAGACGGTGCGTATTGAGCGGCGTAACCTAACGCCGCATTTGATGTATAATGAATCCACAAGCAGCGAGTATACAGCCAGACACAATCCCATCTCTAACCTCCTCTATATTTTACAATAATATATTACAATATAATAGTTAATTCGCATATTTCATTATAAATATATTTTAACCTCGGAGTTGGACTAACCTAAGCATTTAATAGACTAATAAAATATATTTCGTAAGTAATCATAAGAAAAATAAAATACTTATCCACATGACGTCCGTTGGCCTGTTGATTTATTGATCAAGTTAACTCGTTGCGTTCACTGCCCACCTTTGGCAGGCATAGCATCTTTTATGATTTTGAGTGCCACTACATTACAGAATGGTGATGTATGTGCCTGGTTTTTGTTTATACTCCCGCATATGAGAGGGTAGGTGGACGTAACATAGTGCAAAGGTAATCCCCAATTTTTTTTTGGAGATGCTTTCATTAACACTCAGTGCAACAATTTGTATTAGAAAGGCGAAGAAATGAATATATTTTTTTGCTATTACAAACTTTTTTCAGTGTAGCAGGGTAGCCAGAGGGAACATAGTGATAAAATACTCTGTTTAGCATGTTCTGACAATCACAACTTTTAACCAAGAAATTACTCCAAATTCTAAGTTTACTATTGGTCATTACACCGGCCTCGTTATACACAAACTAGGGGGTTCATTAAGAAGACGCTAGCAAGTGGCAAGTCGGTAACAAACTTCGTCGAATACAGTCAGTGCCTGCACTTCGAAACTTATTACCACTCGAGACTAAGGAACAGTGCCACAAAGAAAATATAATTACTTGCATTCCGTTTAAATTTAATATAATTATTGGATTTTAGATAGAAATGGATGTTTTTTTTTATGTCAAATTGATAACCTCCTTTTACCCGACTTCGTGATGCAAAGGAGGGTAATGTGTTTGTCAGCCTGTGTATGTTTATTGATTTTGATGATTATTATTTAGATATGTCAATCGAGTTAGCATCTATTCTTTAATCCATTAAATCTTACTAAGGAGGTCTGTAAAATTTTACTTTTATAAATCAGCTTCGCGTTGTATCCCGCACACAGCAGGATAGGCAGAAGGAACCTAGTGTAAGACACTCCGTTCCCCACTTTCTGCCGAATTTTGGAGGCATTGCGTGTTAAGTGGCAGAATTCAAAAGTCGGTTTTACAGTCAGCCGTGTAAAACCGACACGAGCCGTGTGCCGCTGCGCCACGACTGGCCTCAAAATTTTACTTTTAATCCTAATAAACTATTTTGTTTTTTGTTTTGTTGGGATTACTTTGTAATTTTATGTCATGTTTATAATTTCTTTTACAATAACTGTTTTATTTTACTTTTTTCGTTTAAAGCCATCTATCAAAAATTTGTAAAAATATCATGCATACCTTCTATTGATGATTACAAATAAAAAGACCCATAAAAATGATCCACATAATGATCTCTGATCGTGATTGGCTGTTTATCTTTAATTTACAACAATTTTTATAAAATATATCCCGAGGCTAGGCAAGGGCTTTCAATTTTGGCAGATTCGTGGACTGATCTTTGCTCGACCACGCGACGATCAAACACACGAAATGCCAATCATGTCGCAGATTCCAATGAAAGTTTTCAAATTCTTAAAATATACGATTTTAAAATACTTACAACACGAAACCAAAAGCTTAAGAAACATTTTTTTTCTTATTACCTCGTTATAATGTGGAAGTTAAATTTTTGACTATTTAGACATTGGGTGGTCTTAAGTGCTTACGGTGATTACGGTGCTTTACACCAGATTGGCCTTTCCGAAAAATATATAAATTATATTATGATAATTAAAGAACTGTACTGAAATGAACTATTTTACATATATCTATATTATATCGATGTATAAAGCTTAAAGAAAAAAAATGCTAGTATTTTTAGTCTAAGTTTTTGTTTTCAGCTTCACGCTGCATCCCGTATATGACAAGGTTGGCAGAGATAACTTAGTGTTAAGACACTCCGTGCGCCACTTTCCGCTTCGTATCCGGTCTACTTTTACGAAACTTTGTGTGTTGAGAGGGGGAACTTATCGCTGCGCTCTATGTTGCTACTAGGGTTAAAAAATGACAATATTTCACTACCTGAGTGGGAATCGAAGCCCCAATCGTCACGTTTACAGTGACACGTCATGCCCGTCCTCTACTACAAAGTAAGTATACTTGTATGGCTTATATTATGTATTTTCTATATAACATTTAACATTGTTTTCTATCAACAGCTTCAACACTGGCACGCGTGACCGGCTCAGATTAGCGACGATACGATCTCTTCCGCATATCACGATCGAGTACACACATTCAATTATTTTATCTTTGTTTTTTGTTGAAATCCACCTATATTTATAGTTTAGTTAACTATAATTTAAAATATTTTTTTAAAATTTTGATAATAGGAAGTCGTTTAAACGAATATTGTATGTAATTTAATGGTTTAACAAAAAAAAAACATTGTAAAGTGGTTTAAAAATGTCTGACAGTAAACAAAATTTTTATTTTGTTTACTGTCAGACATTTTTTTCCTCCTTTTGGAGGATTAAAAAATAATAATATGCCAAGTGGAATAGGTATGTTACCTCATTCCAAGTGACAACGGATTACTTTTACTTTAAAAATCGTAATAACCATAAATATAGAAGGTGTAACTTCATTAATTATACCTATTAGTCAACCATCTTCATCGTTTTCTCGCAGGTTAGGCAGAAGGAACCTAGTGCTCAGACACTCCGTTCCTCTCTTTAAGCCAAATTTTTCAAGTATTTCGTGTAAGTGGCGAAACTCAACGACGCGTTTTGCTTACTTATTAGAAGTGTAAACAAAACGCTTTAATGCAGGCTTTAGTCGAAATCATTTACTATATATATTTCAATATATTTTACATATAATAGCTATATTAAAATTTAATAACTATTTACTATTTTTTTTTTATTAAAATGTATAACATATGTTATATGAATGAATTATTTATAACACTTTTTTGTAAACAACTTCGAATAGCAATATCGATCTCCATTTAGATATTAGCTTCACATCGATATATTATTTATTTATGTTGAAATAAAGCAAGTAATAAACACAAAAATATAAAGATAAACGTAAATATTGGCGTCATCGTGACCTATATTTTCATTTCCTCACACTTATATACAAGACGCAGCGTTGAGCTCCGCAACTCAATACTTGTGTTGGTGGAAAACATAGAGTTTCAGCACCGGGAGCTCTCTATTGACTTCGCTTTGCGCTATGAATAAAAAATCATCTGCTAACAAAATATATGTTAATTTACATCCGTTTGCGTGTAATAAAATAAAAAATAGATAAATAAGTATACAAGTTAATTTTAGCAAAATACACGTAGGTTTAAACGCGCTATAGGTTTGTATCATAGTGCGCAGTAGTCAACTCGATCAAGGCCACGCACTTCCACTAATGTTCACATATATTTTGTTTTATCAGGATAAAGTTATTTAACCATTAAGTATCAATGTGCAATTTTTGTAACGTTAGTAACGATAAAAGGCCTGAGAGGCCATGTATATAACATCAATATTTTTAAAGAAAAGTATGAGTTATACATATTAGTCCTTGGTGTATATAAGGAAACACTAATTTAAAAAATATTTGAAAATAGCACTACAATAAAATATTTGACTTGGAAGTAAAAAAAATCAATCTGTTCAATATAAAAATCAAAACAAGAAAAATACTCCTCTCATAAATAACCAACAGTAGTATTTCTGATTTACAACTAATATAACTCTAAGAAAAAAAATGTAGAAACATAAACCTGAAAAGAAAAATGTCCACAGTCCAACTACATAACAAAAACTGAGAGTTGACACACAAGATCTGAAAGTTGCGTTTCCAAAAATCTATAATATTAAAAATATGCGATTAATCGTATTAAATAATTTAATATAAAATTTGTACCTATTTTATTACACATCTTCTGAACGGATGAGCTTAGCTAGAGTACAAATATAACAACTTATTTTTTCCCAATTTTCTAATATTGATTTTGTTATTAAGGAACGAAATGTTTTTTTTTCTTATTTATTTGATATAGATACATATAAATATATAGTTAAAAAATATTACGTTATATAGGTAGGTAGTAAGGTGAAGAGTTCGAAATGAAAAAATCCTTATATGTTTTAATGAAAATGTAAAATAGCACGACAGTAACAGATGATTTTTTTGTTAGATGAAGCTAATTAACATACCCCGGATTCGCTTCACCTAACACATTATATAACGTTAATATTTAATAATCAAAACTACTGGTCACCCTAGCTGCGACTCCTGCGCAAACAAGCTTGTAAAGTATATTTTATATTGATATTGATACGTTTAGATAAGTTTCTGTTATTGCTCGTTTCATTTTGCCATCGTGATTATGATTCCACTTTGAGAACACGATGTGTGCTTTTTTTTTATTTTTATTTTTTTTATGTATATAGTTACGGCAGAAAGTACTTACATAGATTTGGTGCAATTTCATACATATTTGGATTTTTTACAATGTTGATTGTGCTATTAACGTAATATTTTTTCTTGTCCATACTAATATTATAAAATTTGTTTAATTGAACGGTCTTGTCTCACAAAGTACACAGTGGTTCGAAGTTCGAAAAAATCTTTTCTTGTTGAATTCATCGGGGAAGTCTATAGTCATGATTACGTTGAGCTTCTAGAATTTCTCATTCTCTCTCTCTCAAGAGATATGGATAGATTTTTTAGTCTCCTATTATATCTTGAAACAGCAATAGCCACAAATTCCCCTTTTAGCATCACCTGCAGCAAGCAGTGTATGGTATACTCGTATGTATATATATCCGGATATAAGTAAACTAACAGGTCACTTATATATGTATTTTATTCAACCAAAAGAGAAGAAGCGATAATAATAATTGAATTTTACAATATATGTGTAATTCAACCCATAATATTATATAGTTGAGTATATGAAGTCTGAAGCAGAAACTTTAGTGTGGTAAATTATTTGACGTACAAAAAAGAATAATGTAAAAAAATCAGCTTTAAGCTGTATCCCGCACACAGCCGGGTAGGCAGAGGGAACCTAGTGTTAAGACACTCCGTTCCCCATTTTCCACCGTATTCTAGAGGCATTGCGTGCTGAGTGGCACCTCAACGAGCTAAACGCCGCGCTTTGTCTCGACACCAGAGCGAAGAAATGGAAGTATAAATAAATATTTCATTTCCTCGAGTGAGGATTGAACCCAGAACCAGTCGATTTTACAGTCACCCTTTGTGCCCCTGCGCCACGACCGGCCTCAAGAAAAATAAAAGAATAATGTAAGCAGAATTAAATTTCACTTTTACTAACAAACACAGTCAAATTACCAGTTCCTATATTATCATATTAATTTTACAAAAGAACAAAGTAATAAATTATTCATATTCTTAATCATTATAGTAGTTTTATAGTAAAAATCGTAAAAATGGATACTCTAATAAAGTTGAATGTCTCAACTCATCTGTCCGTAGCCAACTTATTTATTAGAATATAAAAATTTTAGAACCGCAAAATCAAATATTTGTTGGTGATTAATTAAATAAACGATTGTGTTATTGCTAGATTTGGTCACTAAGGGACGAGGAAACCAGTTTTGAGCTTGGGCTATTAAAATTAATGTATTATTACTTTAAACGTATACTATAAGACCACTGTGTGTGTGTGATTGCAACGAGATGGTTGTGAGTTCGGTTTCCACTTTAAGTAAGGTGAAATTATTTCATTTCCTCGCTTTGGTGCATTGAGTTAAGTCCAGCCACTAAAAACGCATTATGTCTAATTCGAGTGGAAATCGAAACGGCGTGTCTCGACACTACCTTTTCTTTGTCTACTCTGCTTTATGCAGAATATAATGTGAAGTTGAAAAAAAAATGTTTAAAAATACTATCATTTCAATTTTCAAGCAGATAATGTTTTTAGATATACGTGTTGTCGTTTATTTAGTAATCGTCGTACTAAATTAGAGTAATGGGTTCAAACGCGCTCTAATCTTTTATATTTTTTTACGCCTCTGGTTTGATCTACTAAGATAAAGAAAATACATTAATTATGTAAATCGGGAAACATTACTAAATTTTTTCAAAGTAACAATTGATAGTAAGTAACAAATTAAGATATAAGACAAACGTGAGTATGAACAAACCGTAAATATGTATTATAATGTAGATAGTTTTTTCTAAACATATTAAAATATTAAGAATTTTAGTACCATATCGACTATTTTAAATGTGCAATATTTTTTATTTAAGAGTCCCAGGTTCACGTTAAACTAAAATATACAAAGTTTTCGAAATTTTAATATATATATTACTAGCGGCCCGCCCACGGCTTCGCCCGCTTAAAATACATGATTATTGATTTAAGCAGAATTGATTGACAACTATAATAAAATAAAATAAATAAATAAATCAGCTTCACGCTGTATCCCGCACACAGCAGGGTAGGCAGAGGGAACCTAGTGTTAAGACACTCCGTTCCCCACTTTCTGCCGAATTCTGGAGGCATTGCGTGTTGAGTGGCAGAACTCAACGCCGCGCTTAACCTCGACATCAGAGCGAAGAAATGGAAATATAAATTTAAGTAAATATTTCATCTCCTCGAGTGGGGATCGAACCCACAACCAGTCGGTTTTGCAGTCACACCTCGTGCCGCTGCGCCACGACTGGCCTCACACCCTATAATAGAATGACAAACAAATATAAAGACAACATACAACAACATATATAATATAAAGACAACTATAATGACTTCTAATATGATTTTTTGTTACTTTAATCTGTAATATTCTATTATGATTTTTTTACGACATTATCGTAACTTCTGTAAGAATTTTTGATTGTTTCGAACTAAAAAATATGACCAATGTCGATATTTGATATTCATAAAATATACATAAAGCTAATTATTATATATATATATATATATATATATATATATATATATATATATATTTGTAATATTACGTTCTTTTTAACTATGTTATGTTTTTTAAAGCTCTGTTAAATGTGCTGATGTCACTTAATAATTGTACTGCTTCAGAAACAGTCTTAAATGTAAAATTATTAATTTGGTTAAGGATTCATAATATTCTTTGTAAAATAACTGTAATGTTTGCATATTAACTCCTGTTTGCATATTATTAGATAAATGAATAATTGGTAAATATGTAGTTATTACAGAGTACACGTAGAAAGGATGTGTTTAGGCATTTTTATATAGATTTATTTCAAACGAACGAACGAACCAAAAAATCTATGTATTTACTTGATATTTCTTTGAAGATCAAATCGTTCTTTATCTCAATGTTGAATTAATTACGATTTAAACTTTACTGTTACGATTTATGAAGGTAATCTCTACTAACAATTCAATGTTGTTTACTTAAAATAAATAAATCAGCTTCACGCTGTATCCCGCACATAGCAGGGTAGGCAAAGGGAACCTAGTGTTAAGACACTCCGTTCCCCACTTTCTGCCGAATTCTGGAAGCATTGCTTGTTGAGTGGCAGAACTAAACGCCGCGCTTAACCTCGCCACCAGAACGAAGAAATGGAAATATAAATTTAAGTTAATATTTCATCTCCTCGAGTGGGGATCGAACCCACAACCAGCTGGTTTTACAGTCACACTTCTTGCCGCTGCGCCACGACTGGCCTTGTTTACTTTATTGTATAAAATATATATTTTTATCAACAGTCATATAATCAAGACGTTTCGAATGTCATTCTTTAGCCAGGGTCATACTATATAACATTCGCTATTTGCGCGATTTCTATATAACATTCGCTGGCAAGCTAATGCCTTGAGTTCATTCAAATGACGATAACTTTTTTTGTAATGAACCGATTTTGATGAACCAAACTTTAGAACCTAAATTGAGTTAAAACAAAGCAATTGGTGAAATTTTCAAGTAAATCGGTTCAGTAGTTTCAGAGAAAAATGCGGACAACAATATGTCGACAGACAGACAGACAGACAGACAGACAAGAAATTCAAAAAAAATCTTTTTGCTTTCTATTAGTCTTTTTAAGTATCCCTCTATCCATTTCAGTCAAAATTACTAAATGTACAGACAAAATATTTTTACTGTCTTATTATATATAGAGATTATTTTTTGAAGCTTCACGTTATATTTCTTATATAGCAGGATAGACAGAGGGAATCTAATATTAAAACACATAATTTCTTTCTTTCCTCTCTTTCATACCTTTCTTTAAAGTTTCAAAACACCGCGTGTACATATCAAATAAAAAGGGGAAATATATCATTCCCTATCAGTCGAAATCAAACCTACAATCGTCGCGTTTATAGTCACACCGAACCGCCGCACTAAGATGGCCTTATTTTCGCTAATATTATTACCAACATTATTAGTCAATACCATCCATTTTCCTATTTATTAGCGTTTTTGAAAATGCTAAGGTCACCAAATAAATTTTTATAGTCTTTTTATTGCGTTATTCAAATGTGCTGTCGCCTTGATTGTCTCATAACTTACATCCAATCATGTAGGATCTAGATTTTTTAATAGCTCGTTTCTGTACGTAGAAGAAAATGCTTAGTTAATGATATAAGATGTAAAACGTCATCACATTTGAATCTCACTGTCTATCTCGTAAGTATCCTAAGTGGGAATTGAAATAATGAGATGTATATCAGCTTCACACTGTATCCCGCACACAGCAGGATAGGCAGGGGCAACGTAGTGTTAAGACAATCCGTTTCGCTATTTTCCGCTCGCAACTCAACGCCACGCTTTGCCTCGACACCAGAGCAAAGAAATGAAAAAATGTAAATAAATATTTCATGTCCTCGAGTGGGGATCGAACTCACAACCAGTCGATTTTGCAGTCACACTTTGGGCCTCTGCGCTACGACTGGCCTCAATTATATGTATATCCATTGTCTTCTCAAGACATTATAATAAGGAAAATGGATTTCGAATGCATTTCTGGAAAAAAAATAAAAAAACTATATCATCTACATTCTACCTTAATAAAAGACAAAATTCTTAAGTCTACGTTACAAATATTACAAATCTGTGTCATAGCATAGACGGTCGTGGTCGTGGCACAGAAGACCGTGGCACACTGGGACAGCACCTGATTATTAGCGCGACGGTTGTAGATTCGATTCTCATTCGGTGTAATTATTTAATTTAACTTATTTTCATTTCCCCACCCAACACTCGAAAATTTGAACTCAACACCGGAAAGTGGGCTACACTAAATATTACAATTTTACAATATTATATACGATACAAGAAATTCGTCTATCCTATAGCCCAATACTTACATATAATCCTTCGTCTATTCAAATATATTCAAATGAAAAATGATCAACTTAAATAGTGTTTTCGTTTCTTAAAGCAAACGCACGGCTCTAGGGAGAGGCATCGATTGACCGAATCGGCGTTAGGGATCCTGCGGGAGCGACGCGTAATTTCTCTGAACTGGACGTGCACTGAATAGTAAGATATGCTATCGGTCACACCATTACACTAAGATACTTGGGCCAGTACAAGGTATGGGTAGCAGCGTTTGGAGTTATTTGGCTGAATTTGCCGAATAATTTACAATTTTAAATAGAAAATTTAAGTTAAATAAAAAAGTTGAGGTCAGTTATGGCGCAGGGGGAAAAATCCTTGAAGAATCTTCGAGTGGGAATTGAGCCTACGAGTATACGGTCACACGCTTGTGCTCCTACCCAAGATGGCGTTGCTAGTTATTTTATAAAAAAAATTAAAAGAAAACAAACGAATGGATCCCTATGAATTAAAAGTTAACAGGATAAAAATCTTTTCACTTAGTCTTTTATAGCAATACAAGAATCGATGTCAAATCGTAGCAGTAGTGAGGCGGACCACTTACAACCGAAAACTTCTTCTTTCAGGTGATGTTGATTTAGAATTTTGATATATTTTTACGTACCACATATTTTTAGGAAAAGTTCTAACAATAAATCATATTTTTTAAATTTTTATTTTTTTTTACTATATTAGATTTTAATACGACTCAATGTAGATAAAATTTAAAAGTTTATTTGAGTTTTCTCCGTCTATATAAATAATATAGAAATATAATTCAATATTATAAATAGTAAGCGTTTTGGACTTAAAAGAAGTTAGGCCGTTTTGGAATTAAAGAATTAGTGTGAAAAGCACTTTAAAATTGTTAAAAACATATCTCTTCACTCTCTCTTACCAGTAAAATATAATAAAAAACCTACCAAGACAAAGCCACGTAAAGTAGAAGTCCTCAACAGTAGTCATAAGATGTTATAGGAGAACGAGGCCGTGCGTGAAGTTGAGGGGGCCCGCGAGTACGTGCGCGACGATCACGCTTTATTGCCCCGGACGAAGAATTCAATGAATCTAACTTTACATGTTTAGATATGAATATATGTAGAATAATCAATAATTTATAGGTATATTTTTCCATATGTATATTGTATAGAAAAAGATTAAGATGTTCGATGCCTAGTCAGTCACATCTGTATTATTATCATTATCCTCTTTTTAATCGCGGAGTCGGGTTCCGCCACTCAAAATGCGACGCCTGTCTCAAAGTAAGGCAACAAGCCAAAAGACATTAAGCTCCTATAAATTTTACAATTTTCATATGAACAATCCTCCAATAAGAGATTGAACCTATTCAATTCAACCTTCAACTATTACATGACAATACTATAATTATTAATAAAACACAATATTATGTACAACAATTTTCCCACAAACATAATCCTACAATATATCAAACATAGAAAAATATTTACAATAAAATATTTAAAATATGTCATACAGACCACAACTACGAGAACCACTCGACTCGACTACGAGAACGTCTCTCGTTCTGACGGAAGGTATAAAATATTATTGTTTTAACTAATCACAATATTGATACTTACACGATTATAACGATAAAAACTTGGCGCTACCGTCTTCCGTGCAAAAAGCTAACCAAGTCCCCTCGGTTAGCGACAGCACGTACAATCTTCATTCCTATAATTCTTTTTGAATGTGAAACGTTATTTTTTTGACAGCCAACCGCTTACAGATGGCAACCCCAAATAATTTCACGTCGTTTTATGGCAAGAAAAATAAATTCAAGTATAAGTTTAGATGCGATGATGATATACGATCTGTCGTCTCTCCAAACCTGGAGTAGGTATGTGTAATGAAATTTGTGCTAGTATAATATAATTAATAAAATGCAGTAGATCCGTTGATCCGAGAGTTGTACTTCACGCTGTTTCCCGCACAAAGTGAGGTAGGCAGAGGGAAACCGGTAACTTAATGTTAAGGGTTCCGTTCCCATTAAGATACCTTCGTTCTCATTTTCTACCGAATTCTGGAGGCATTGTGTGTTGAGTGGCAAACTTTAATATCCCATTTTGCCTTGTTACCTGAACGAGGAAATAAAAATGTTAAATACTTCAGTGCGAATTGAACCAACAACCTGTCGCGTCTATAGTCGCATGTTTGTCCGTTTGCGCCTTATTGTTTATTGCACTAAAAAACATAAGAAAACAACATTCAAAAACATTTACTTTATAAAGATGGACTTTTCCTTATATGAAATCTCTAACAGCCAACCAGTGGAAGTGGATATTTGGAGAAAAAAATGTATATATATTTTAATTACAAAATGTAGATAGATACAAGAAGCTACAAGAAGCTTTTTTCGTAGTTTCAATAATTTTTCATGCGTTCGGAAGTATTTGACTTTATGCAATAATTAAAAATCAGATTTTTTTATATGTTCGGAGTAACAAATATTTAAGAAAAAAAATTGTTTCTAATATCTATCTAATTTAAAAAAAAACAAATAAACCTCAAGCAAACAAATACTTCGCTTCATAATATAAATATATATTATAGCAGTACTGTACAATGTGCATAGTATCAACTTAAACATCTGATCTAAGCACAGCAATAAGAAGGAAAGCTCATATCCCCAGTAAAAGTAGCAAAAATAGGAAAATTGCAAACAATTTTAAATCTATTTTTACGAGTCCTACTTCGAGCCTCTTTTTATGACCTCTATATATTTGATGCAGTGGGAAAATCCAAATATATCGGCATTTCTATGATAGTCTAAATAGTGATTTCTGATATCGAAGCGCGGCCACGCATAAATACAACTATTTTTATTTACGACGAATTTTATTGTTGTGCCCTATAACTGGAGTGCTCTTATTTGGTCGGATTTTACTAAATGTATTGTGTCTGTTTGTATTGATTATTCACAGGATTATGAATGTGGAAGCTTTGTTTTTTTTATACGTTTGATAATTTTTTAGTAAAGAGGTCGTCGTGGCGCAGTGGCTTGAGTGTGTGACTATAAACGCAGCAGTTTGAGTTCGATTCGCACTCGGGCCAATGATATATATATTTTTTTACATTTTCTCGTTTTGGTAACATTGAATGCCTCCACTCAAAAGGCAATGTTTCTAGAATTTCACGAAACGTGGGCAACGGCAGTGTCTTAATGAGAACGGAGTGTGTGTTAAAACTAGGCTCCCATTAAGACACTGCCACACACACACAGTATGAAGGTAAAAAAGTGCAAAGATAAATCTTCATTTTAAAACAGCTGTGGCACAATGGAAGCTTCGGAGTGGTTAAGACAGTTATATGTTAAAATTAATATATTATAGGCTTATAATGTAATGAAAAAAAACTTTTAAATACAAAAAAATAATATAATAATTTATTAGCCTTGTTACCAGAGCGAGAAAATTAAAATATTAAACATTTTATTTCCCCGATTACGAATCGAACCCACAACCTGTCGTGCTCACAATCGCCTATACGACTGACCTCTTTATCTTTACTTATTACTAGAAATAAGGTAAAATAAACAATTTCTTTCATTGTTCTAATGTCGATCCGTTCCTATAGGCTATTACCCCTTGTTATGACATCGAAGTACCTCTGAGCTCTTAGCTGAAGCTTTATTGATGGTACTAATAAGATTATGCCAATATAAGTTCTTGATATTACATGATGGTACCAATAATATATTTGTTCATATCTTTATTGATAGACGTAAGCTTGAAGTGCTTGTTTGATACTGTTATGTTACAATACTATTGTTAGTTATAAAATTTACTTAAAAATAAATGCTATGATTTTTCGATATGTATTTTGTACATTTATTGTATTTTTTGATATAAAAAGTTGTAAACATAAAATATGTATACGTTTTGTAATAATTTCTAGTAGTAAGAGGCTTTTAACGGGAAAAGACTGTTTTTTGCACAGTGGTATTAAATTAAGAGAAAATAATTATTTTCTAATAAAAAAGGCCAAACAATGGCCTATGAGGCCAGTCGTGGCGCAGGGGCACAAAAGTGTGAATGAAGACGTGACAAGTTATCAGTCCGATTCCTACTCGAGATAATGAAATATTAAATATCTTAATTGCTTTCTTGATCTGGTGTCGAGGCAAAGCGCGGCGTTCAGTTCCGCCACTCAACAAGCAATGCATCTAGAATTCGGCGGTAAGTGAGGAACGAAGTATCTTAGCACTAGGTTCCCTCTGCCTATCCTGCTGTGCGGGATACAGCGTGCTAAAAAAACTATTATTTTGAGAAGTACATGGAGAACTTAGAGTCATAACCGTAGTTTCTTACTGTTTATCTTACAATTAACGCGTTACAGCATTATGCTAAAAAAAATCAATTGAAAAATTTGTGTGAAAGTACCTATAATGTTATATAACACTTGCTATTATAGATTTTTCCAATCTAATAAATAAAATTAAATTAAATTAAATTAGCTTCACGCTGTATCCCGCACACAGCAGGGTAGGCAGAGGGAACCTAGTGTTAAGACACTCTGTTCCCCACTTTCTGCCGAATTCTGGAGGCATTGCGTGTTGAGTGGCAGAACTCAACGCCGCGCTTAACCTCGAAACCAGAGCGAAGAAATGGAAATATAAATTTAAGTAAATATTTCATCTCCTCGAGTGGGAATCGAACCCAGAACCAGTCGGTTTTGCAGTCACACCTCGTGCCGCTGCGCCACGACCGGCCTCCAATCTAATAGTTTATAATATTTCTCTATACATATAAATAGGTACCTTTATAAGATCAAAACTCACCAGTACATTATCAAGCATTGCTTCTAACATAGAACAGGTTGAGTTCGTTAGGCAACAGGCTGGGTGACATTCTCGACGGTCTTATAATCTCGAGTATTAGCGTTAGGACAAACTACACAACACTTATCTATCTCATTGAAACGATGATAGTAAAACTTGATTATATATACTCCATAGAAATTACTGTTAGAACAAAAAATGGTCTTAAAATGCTTAAAAATGGTTAAAATTATTGTCTCGGTTTATTCAGAAGTCATTGGGAAGCTTTTAAGAAAAGTATTTTTAGTGGGCGTAGTAGGTATGTAGAAACTGTAGCGTTTGGCGCTCCGTTCTCTCTGACTACTCCGCTCGGGATAAAGCGTGAAGTTAGTATAGTATAGTTTTTTTTTGCTTTAAGTGTTTTTTATTCATCACGGTTCAAATGGTAATGGTAAGTGATCAGCGAGTATTACGGTTAGGCAGAGAGAACCTAAATGTCAAGACACTATGTACCCTGTTTTTTACTTGAAATCGAAATGTTGTATGTTGAATGGCGAAACTCAACATAGTACAATACAATATAATACCTATTTATAAATTTTTTTATTCAGAACCCGTAGTGCCATAGTGGCACAGCGCCTGACTGTAAGCATGACGGTTGTAGGTTCAATTCCTTTTCGATTGAATTACTATTATTATTACTGATTTCTGGCAAAATGGAATAACTATTGAAACTATAAATTATAACACTGGAATGAACTTTAAGTATCTAATTATTTTGGTGTACAACATTCTTGTTTCATCAACAAACAAACAAATAATATTCTCATACACATTAAATCTAAATGTTATCTTATCTAAAAACAAAGATCAACGACAAGATATAGCGAGTCTATAAAATCAATAGAAAACTAAGATCATAAGACAGCATCAATGGGTACCGCTGTTATTTTTCTTAATTATCACATTATAAACATAGAGCCGGTAGGCGGAGAAAATGGAGATATTCCCTACTTGCTGAAGCTGTAATTATAATTACCGCCAATTGAACCCGCAACCATAGTATACAGCCAGACACTGCCTCACTGTACCAATGGCACTATTAATAATTATGTGAACTAATTAAATTATTTCGGCCTACATCGTCCGAAACGCCTGCAGCGGTCTCGATAGTTGTCATAGATTATGAACAGTAACAGAAAGGCTAACTTATAAGATATATTTTTTTGGTTAGTTTTAAATTAATAAGCATTTTAGGATTAAATTAGCATTATAAGTAGAAAAAACCAGTTCCCCGCTTACCGCTCAATATTTCATAAACCTCGATAGTATTAGTAAGTTTAAGTTAAACAATCTGTATCTGGATGGTCGTAGGTTCAATACAATAACAATGTTTTTTATAATAATAATATTTTTTTTATCATCTATTTATGAACATTTATATATAGGCGGGTTAAGTAACTTTATGATTCATCTATTAAATTTATGTTTTCAAATATAAACTCAAATACTAATGTATGGGGATTTTTAATGGCGCATTTTGCTGGCATCAAATTGTCTCGTCTGAGTAAGCAGGTTCAAAATTCTTATGTATTCTAATAAGGGCAATAGCTATCTATTATTTTATTAACTAATGATAGAAGTCAAGGATTATTATTGTAATCATTATTATATCATAAGTCATTTCTATCCTCAGTATCTAATCTATCTATATCCAAATATTACAAGCACGTGTAGTCCGTCTCTGTGTTTTTATTGCCAAGATATTTCAACGGCCAGGTATCAGCATTGCGCAAGATTTATCACTACTTCACTAATCATAGCATTTAAAGCTTAAAAGCTTAATATTATTAAGCTATACGGTATCTCTACTTATTTAGTATATATAATTATTATAAAATTATTATTATACGAATAATTGTATATATTTAAGTACTTATTTAGATATCATATTTTGCCGTGACAATTTTGCTTGTTATTCTTTTGTTTTTATGAAATCTCGAAACAGCCCGTTTCCCAGCGTGTGGAGTGGCGGAACTCAACGCCACGTTTTGACTTGTTACAAGAGGGAGAAAATGAAAATTGTAAAATATGTCCGTGGTTGTCGAATCCACAACCGTTACGTTTATAGACGCACGCTTATGCCCCTGCACCACGGCGGCCTCATTATACATTTCTTTCATATTTCATGTGATACAAATTATATACATAAGGCTTACGTTCGAATTTTTCCTTTCAATTTTAGAAATTGGAAAAGTTCGTTTGTCCTAGCAAACTAGATAAAAAAAGGTGTGCACTTGAAAATCTTTCCGTTAGAACCTAATACCATCCCAAATACAGTCATACACTGTTCCACAGCGCCCATCCGAATCATCGACAGATTTTTTTCTCACAATAAAAAATGCATATCTTAACACCTTCTTGTATTTAGTTTACCCGTTGGCGTAATCATAAAATTTTAACTGCCCTCTCATTACAGGTTAATGATATTACATATGGGAGTTGTAAATTTGAATAGTAATTAGATAAAGATAACATATCTATAGATAAAACTTAATAAAATTCATATCGTTCGTTTGCATCGATATATCAATAGTGATGATCTTAGTTCTTAATTAGGAAAGTTTCTAAATACAGTTGTGGTTAATTCAATTGACTATAAATGTTGAAGACCGGATGTTTACGTTGTTTCAACAGTTTTGTATAAGTACGTACGTATGTAAGTAAAAAATAATGGTCGACATAGTTTTTTTTTAATTGTTATTCCAAGTTTAAATAAGGAAAGAAGGAAGGAAATAAAAATACTTTTTAGAAAAAATAGGCAAGTTTGTAATAAGGACTTTTTTAAATGTCTAGTAATAATAATAATTATTAAATATTATTATCATAAATTGTTATTTATTAAATGATTCCATAACCACTTCAAAATTATCCATGTATTGATATTGTACTAACATTATTTTTTTCATTAATAATTTACTTACTTTTAAAATAAGGTGTTTTTACATCCATTATAGTCTTACGCCTAATATTAATAACCTATCTCCAACGTCAATCTTAGATTGTTTCATACATCTATCCAATCTCTAGATTGGATTGGCGTTAGTGGGTTATGTAAATTATTCTAGCTCTTAAGAATTAAGAATGGCTTTGATCAGAATAGCTTTAAAAACACATGCTTGATGAAAATATAGTATTAAAATAACAAACCTACATTTTAAAGTTACTCAAATCCACAATAATTGACCAGACCTAAGCCTAACTTTAACTTACGATGACACGTGTCATATAAACAATGTCATAACGAGCGTAAGGCAAGTACAGTACCCACAGACTCACAAATCCTTAAGCTCCGTAACCTATCTTAAATAATTGACACTTAGTTAAACGTTCGAATCCTTGTTTAACTTGGGTCATAAAATATTCGTTGAAATTGTTGTGGTTTATTTGGTAGTCTAAATTTTTCCAGCGCTGTAAAATCGTCTAACGAGGTTTTTTGTTTTCGTTATTTGAAATAAAAAAAATACAGCTTTAGCTGCAGCAGCTTAGCTCCGTATTCTGCTGTATTCCAGAAATTGCTTATAGAGTGGCGGACCTTAACGTCTTTTATATATAGATATAGCATTATAAAGTATTATTTTGTATCTGAGTTCACTTTAAGACTAATTTTAAAAACATTTTTAATACATTTTTATAATACACAAAAGCTTTTTTACAATATTACGTTATATTATCTCATAGTTCTAATATACTTTATATATAACTTGCAGTGGTTAGGGACTTCGTCAGCATGATCTACAAACTCTCGTTTCCGTAAAACTTATGGAAATAGGAATTTCTCTCTTGGTGCTTCTCCGCATTTCTCTAGGCACTAATATGCTAAATAAAAAATATCAAATAGTTTTTGGCTGCACGTTGTCTTTCAGTCCCATCCCATCTCTTCAAACTACCTATCGTTTAAGGGCACTCCAATAGTGTGACTTGTCACTCTCTACCACTCTACATATAAAATTGAACATAAAGTGTTGAGCAAGCTTAATAAGAGCTTTAAAAGCTTTGTGTGTGAAGCAAAAATTATTCATTTAATTTTTTATTATTTTTTATGTATGAGTATCTCTGACATAATACTATCAGATAATTTTATAATCTGAGATTACACTCTTGTTTTAATTTTAACTAGTTATTTTCTTCTTCTTCTAATTAGATTAAAAAAACTAAAACAAAATTATATATAAATATGCGCTACATGAAACGCTAAATGTCTGATGAAAAAAAGCACGACGTTGATCTCCATTGCTCTACACATAATGTCTTATCACTATTCTTCTCAACCTTCTGTGCATTATGCGGGTGTTGTACGAAAACTAGCAAAAACCACCTTTTATGAAAGAAGTGAACCCACATCCATGGTTTCAGTGAGACATTTCTCAACTATACATTAATAACGTCTTCACTTTCAATAATTACACTAGTTAAACTATATATATATATAAAATAAAGAGTGATATACCTAAGCTTACCTTTAAATAATTAAAATAACTTTTGTTTTCATCCCGTATATAGCAGAGTAGGCAGAGGGAACCTATTGTTAAGCCACTCCGTCCTCCATTTTCCGCCAAATTTTCGAGGTATGGCGTGTTGAGCGGCGGAACTCAACGCCGCGCTTTATCTTGTTACCAAAGCGAATAACAAGATATTTTAAGAAATAATAATTCATTTCACCGAGTGAGAATAGATCCCACAACTGTCACACGTTTGTGCCACTGCGCCACGAGGACTGAAGTAAGTACCAAGGAGGTAAGTTAGTTAGCTATATCTATGTATTTTCCAACACGTGTCGAAGTGGAATGCAGTAGGAATGTAGTGCTTAGGTGCGTACTGATTGTTCTAGTAACTTACACATATATAACTTAGAACTATTATATATGTGATAAACCTACAAACAATAAACACATTGATGTACGTTTGTTTCAATAAATTTTTTTTACAATTTTATTGTAATTTTTTTGATAATATTTAATTTTTTAACATAATTTATTAAGTCAATGTAGTTATATGTTGTGGTGCATTGATTTAAACTATTAAAAATAAAAATCTAAATTAAAGTGTTTTTGAATTATTATTATTTATTAATATTTCCATATCTTCACTCTAGCACAAAAACTAAAAATTCGGCTTTGAGTTCCGCCACTCATCACGCAATGCCTCAAAAAATTCGGCAGAAAGTGGTAACAGGTTCCCTCTGCCTACTCTGCTGTATGCAGATACAGCGTGGAGCTGATCTTTTTTATTTAAAATATTCTTTATTCAATTAGGCAATTACAAACACTTTTGAATTGTCACGTTACGGACTGGATTGGCAATATTTTAAGAAGAGCTTACATAAAAACAATATCCAAGCCTAACAAGAAAGTGAGCCAATTCTTGAAAACAGTGAAAAGTAATATTCCTTTAGTGTACAGGTGTATACAAACTAGATTGTGACTGTGACTTATTATAACATCGGTCAAACAAAGAGAGGCATCGGAACACGTCTTCGATATCAAGAATGGGCATGTATCGAAGTCAGCTGTTTGTGAGCATACTGTGGATAAATCCCAAATCCTCGCTAAGGAAAACAGAATATATTCCAAGAATGATTTGCGAGGCAATTGAAATGCAAGGACATCCTAACTTCAGTGGAGAGGACGGTTGGAAACTTATTACCACCTGGGACCCACTCATAAAATTTTTAAAGTCTCGAAACTACCATACCAGGGGGTAAGATACGTTCAGCTTGCTGTGCAAGAATCCATGACGGTATGAGAGGCAATTAAGAAATCATTTGGCGGTAGTTTGATATAATAATTATGACAACTGATGATATACAAATGCTTTTTTTACAAACTTTTATTTTAACTTTTTTTTGACACTGCCATGTCAGTAGGTATGTATGTTAGTGTATTTAAAATCTTGCAAGCAAAAATTGACCCTCTTTCCAGTGTCCATTTGAGCTGAAATTTGGATTACCGCTTCTGTTATGATGACGTAACAAAATGGCGGATTACAAATTTTGACATAACCTACTCATATGTATGTCAAATGAAAAGGTGTAATTTGTAAATTACAATACACCATAAAAAATCTAGAACTATCTTATTAAAAAGTATTTTTTTTAATTCATATTTTATTTATGATAGATGTGTTTATATAAATAGGTAAATAAAATAAGTTCGAGTTCACTGAAAGGAATATTTATATAAAAAAATGGGTCTGTTTACGTTACCTACCTTCACGTTGTTTTTCGCAGGATAGACAGAAAGAAACTAATGTTAAAATATGTCCTCCTCCGGTCCATTTGAGACGTGTAAAATAGCGGAACCCAACACCGAGCCTTGAGAAAGAATTTTACAAAAACATACATACATACATACATACATACATACATACATACATACATACATACATACATACATACATACATACATACATACATACATACATACATACATACATACATACATACATACATACATACATACATACATACATACATACATACATACATATATAGATGTCCATATTGTTATCAACAGAACTCGAAATACAGAATATTAAAAAGCAAGCCAAAATAAGAATACTAGTATAGCACAGAATTATATAAAGATCCACTTATTAGACACGATTATTTCTTTGCTCATTAATTATGCAAATGTCCATACAAATAATATAGAAACACTCCGATCGTAAATATCACCACTATCATAATCTTCCGCGACCTCACGTTTATAGCCCGGCATTTTTTTAAATATTTTTAATGTAAACACGTTTAGTTATTTGAAATAGTGGCCATATATCACTGTGCTGGAAGTCCTAGGTTTATTTTAAGGAAATTTTGTTGTTATATTGATTTACTGAGGCCAGTCGTGGCACATAGTGTGACTGTAAAACCGACTGGTTGTGGGTTCGATCCCCACTCGAGGAGATGAAATATTTACTTAAATTGATATTTCAATTTCTTCGCTCTGGTGGCGAGTTGAGTTTTGCCACTCACACGCAATGTCTCCAGAATCCTGCAGAAAATGAGGAACGGAGTGTCTTAACATTAGGTTCCCTCTGCCTTCCCTGCTGTGTGCGGGATACTGATTTTTGGGTGAAGCTGATTTTTTTTTATTGATTTACAATTTGCTAATCAAGTCATTAATAATTCTTTCATTAATCAAAATATTTTAAAATGTAAGAAAGAGTAGCTTAGACATCGCTTAATTTTGTATATATTAATGTTCAGCATTTTGAAAATTTGTAAATTATAAAAAAAATAATAATAAAAAGGGTACGGCCAGAATTTTTGAAACATTAACTTAAAGGCGAGCTTTCTCTACCAATGCGGTGAAATGTAAACATATTAAATAATATCCTTACCTTGAGTGGGAATTGAACTCACAACTGTGACAGTCTGGTGCTGTCCCACAGAGTCATAACGGCTTACTACATTAAATACGTTAAGAAAACAATATTCAGTGAATAAATATAATAAACTAAAATGATAATTAAATAACAAATACAGCTCTACAAGACAGACACGCTACTTCTCCGAGTAAATTGTCTAACATTAACAAAAAAGGAAGATCCGCAAAGATATTGTAATTTGCATCCCCCAAAGGCAAATCTCTGATCGCAGACTCAACGACGCATACAAAAAAATATTACTAACAATCAATATAAAACGAGGTTTGCTCTAAAATTGGCTCTAAATCTAAGTCCCCTAATTCGCTTTTATAATGGGGAAGTTAAAAAATAACCGTTTCAAGGGCAGTTAGTTTGTCTTCAGGGCTCAATTGCAGTTATCTTGAGACACGATCAGTTTAAAAAGAAAAGTTAAGATAATTACGATCCTTGTATTTGTTAAATTACTTGTGGCCGTCACAGAGTCTGATTGTGAAAGATACGGTCGTGGATTCGATTCCTGTTCGGGGAAATATTTATTTTCATTTTCCCAATCTGGTAACAATACTGAGCGCGACGTTGGGTTTTGCCATTTTAACACATTTAAAAAATTTCAAAATTAGACAGTGCATGGGAAACGAAATGCCTTAACACAAGGAAGTCTTAAGTGATTTAGTACATATACACTATCATTGAAATTTATTTACGTAATGATTAATTATTAAAAAATATTTTTATTCTACGGAACTCACTGCCTCGCTTGGCTAAAGTAAAAATGTAATAGTGCAGTTGTACTAAATAGTTATTTCAACAACTTAGAATACTAAAATAGAGTAAATTACAGTATTCATTTGTTGCTTTCAGATTAACATAATATTATTTTCAAAAATGTGTTTATTAAAAAAATACACTTACTACCAGTAATCGAGGCTAGTCGTGGCGCAGTGGCACAAAGTGTGACTGTAAAACCGATTGGTTGTGGGTTCGATGCCCACTTGAGGAGATGAAATGTTTACTTAAATTTATATTTCCATTTCTTCGCTCTGGTGTCGAGGTAAAGCGCGGCGTTGAGTCCTGCCACTCAACACACAATGCCTCCAGAATTCGGCAGAAAGTGGAGAACGGTTCCCTCTGCCTACCCTGCTGTAAGCGGGAAACAGCGTGAAGCTGATTTATTTATTTTATTTGATTTTACACCTACTACTGAAAAAATTGTATGTATGTATGTCTAATAGTCACACTTTACATCCAATCTGTGCCATAGTTCTGTTATTTCAAAGTTCCTATTTTATTCGAGTGGTGAAGTACCTATACTGATTTATTACCGCGCTACCGGATTGCATTCGATACTAAGCTGTTGTTGTAATAATTTATTTAAAGCCGAAAATGAAATGCGGCTAATACCATCAAAAAACTTTTCTTTTATATAAATTGTTGAGTGGAGCTCAACGCCGCGCTTTCCGTTGTCACATATATATAATATATAATAATCGATCACACAACCGTTGCCTTTTACATTCAGACGCTGCGCCATGACGGGCTTATTAATAAATTGTTATTTTTGTATTATAGCCAAAGAATAATATTTATTTTTTTTCAATACATATATGTTTTTGGTAAAAAGTATCCATGTTTATTTCCTTTTGTGGACAAATCAGTTGACTAGTTTTGACATGAAAAGGTGACAAACAAACACATAAACATAAAAGTCTTCAAAAGAAAAGTCAGCGTTATAAATATTCTTTCATTTACGAATCAATAAAAATATTAAAACAAAAAATATAAATAAAAATACTAATTTGATCCATAACCATAACAAGCATCATCATAGTATAAATTTTCCATTTGCCTAGAACTTTATCAATAAATCTCCTATCACCTTAGATAAAGGCTGCGAGAGACTTTTATAGCGAAAATACCTTGATTTCAACATTAATTACTAGTGATTAGAAATTAGAAAATTGATTTAGAATAAAAAATGGCGTTAGATAGATTACTAGTTTGATTCTCTCGTGAATATGTTTATATAACTATAATGAGGCCATCGCGGCGTAGTTGGGTAAGGTATGGATGTAAACGCAGTGGCTGTGGATTCGATTCTCACTCGTGGAACGAAACGAAATACCAATAAACCAAAATACAGTCTTCACTCTGATAAGATAAAGTTTAGTTACTCCACTAAAGGGTGGAGAAAGGAGGAATGGAATGTCAACGTGAACATTAGATTTTCTCCACCTCTATCAACGGAATACATCGGAAAACTAAAAAAAAAAATAGCTCAAGAACCATAGCAAAATATTAGTGTTATCTTGAAGCTTGACGAAAAAGAACATAACAGAATCGAACGACGCTTAACGCCGCACAATACAAATATATATATATATATATATATATATATATATATATATATATATATATATATATATATATATATATATATATATATATATATGTGAAAACAAATTTCTCCTTATTTAAATAATTGTAAGCAAACTTAAATTTCTTCCGTTTCCAAATATTGTAAATAAGTGTTTTATTTACAACATTAACCTAAAGACATGACTTTTGACCCTCTTACATGTCTATAATGAACAATCGTGGAAGTTTTAGTCGAGTTGTCTCTCAAATAAAGATTTATGGCACAATAATTTGTTACACCAACTGAGATGGCCGATTCATATATTACTTAACCGAATTTGCATAAGGTGCTTAAATTAATAGATACTGAGGCAATAAAATTGAATCTTTTTATAACATTATGTTTCAACTTCAGAGGATCGGAGATTTTAAGATTTCGATAACTTCCTAATCAAATTATTAATACTCACGCTATGTCCCGCGTAAACAAGGGAAGGCGGAGGGAACCAAGTGTTGATTAATACAGTTCCCCATTTTTTGCCCAATTTTCGAGACATCGCGTTGAGCGACGTTACCAAAGTGCGGGAAATAAAATGATTTATTCCACTTTACAGGAATCAAGCCCACAACCAACCATCGCGTTTACAATAGTGTCTGTGCCGCCACATAAAAACGGCTTCTAATTACATTTAATAGAGAAATTAACATAATTAATAAAAACCTAATTACCTGTAATTTCTCGTGATTGTTTCATATAAACTACTTAATTAATCAGGACCCAAACAACATGCACTGTGCAAATTTCACAAATTCTTCCTTTAATTCTATTTAAAATCAGCTTCACGCTGTATCCCACACATAGCAGGGTGGGCAAAGGGAACCTAGTGTTAAGACACTCCGTTCACTTTGCCTCGACACCAGAGCAAAGAAATGAAAATATAAATGTAAATGAATATTTTACTTCCTCGAGTGAGGATCGAACCCACAACCAGTCGATTTCACAGTCACACTTTGTGCCTCTGCACCACGACTGGCCTCGAACTCTATTTCATTGTACAAATTAATTTGCGGATAAATTTTCTTTATAGACGTTCCTATTTATTTCTCGGGGTGGTTTTTTGGGGGAGTGTAGTTTTTTATTGGATGTATTTAAAGTCCTGGGGTTGCACACGACCTTAATACTTCCTTTTGCAATGTTTATGGATAACGGGATACGAGCTATTGTATTGCATAAGTAAAAATATTTAGATATTTGTATGTAAATGTGGTTTTTCTCAAATATAGCTGAAATTATAATGATTTTTGATTTTATTAGATTATTGTATAAAAAATTGTTTCAGATGAACCTACTGGATTTAGACATTTGCGCGGCGTTGAGTTCCACCAATCAACACGCAATGTCTCAAAAAGTAGGCGAAAAATGGGAGACAAAGTGACATAACATTAAGTTCTCTCTGTTCGCCCTGCTAAATATTAGATACAGCGTGAAGTAAATGAAAAAATATGATTTGTACCTGATATCTGTAAGCAATATTTTCAAGTAATATTTATTTAGCCTTATCAATTAAGTAGTTTTTATCAGATTAGGTCTAAAAGTTTGATTGTGTTTATTAAATAAACTACGTTCATACATGACCTATTTTAAAATTAAAACAAAACCTTAAAAAGTTCTTAAAGTTCTTTACCACGACAAGAAAAAGAACTGCCTCGAAGTAATAGAAAACGCTACCCGTCTTGTAAGGAATGGCAAAAAAAGCGTTACCCCACATGATTCTGACTCACGTAAAATGTAATGGGAAATTACTCTAAAATAAAAAAAAGTCTCCCTCCAAGTGCAACCCTACGTTACGGCAATTTGGATAAGACTCCCCTGGCACGGACACTAAAAATTCCACTTAGAAACAACTTGCAATATGCAGGAAAATATTCCAATTACAACACGAGCTCATAAAATTTTGAACGGTTTTAATCGAGCCTTGGATTATTTAAAAAAAATACCTTCAATTCGCTTCCCTGTATCCTTCATTTAGCGGGGTAGGCAGAGTGAACCCAATGTTAAGACACTCTGTTCCCTAATTTCCACTAAATTTTCAAGACATTGCACGTGGCGGATCTCAACAACGCCATTCAACTGTTGGACTATTTAATTCGTTATTTTATATAGACCATTTAGTTTTTAAATTCTAGCTTATATGTGATCTTTATTAATATTCAGAAGAGATATGCCTGACTGAGTGCCATAGTTGTGGGAGCCGAAGCCACAACTATCGAGTTTACAGTCGGAGGTTAATACATCTGGACTAGGACTACCTTTTATATGAAGGAATATTTGTAGAGATTATTATTATTTATCTCGCAGAGTGAAAAATATATCATTTGGCCCTCTATCTGTCTACAAGAAAATAATAAAATTACAAAAAAAATTGTTTATATAATACTTTAATTAATGAGCATGTACCAAACATTCACATTCGGAACAGTAATATTATAACCTCCTTTGAATAAGCTATACAACCAAAAAAAATAAAAATATTTTCTACATTCAGACAGAAAATATGTTTAATGTTGCTCTATTTATATATGTACACCTTCTTTATAACTCCACTGCCAATATTACTTTCCTTAAAATACTTAAGATATTGGCTTTACAGCTTACCGCTTGTTGATCCTAAAAAAACTCAATAAGCTAAACCACAAACCCCACTATGACTGTGATCTCTAAGCGCGTGATAAAGTATACCACGAAATGGGATCAAAAAAATGCAACATAAATAATAGCGGGCCCATAAGTGGTCCTTATGGTACGCCGCGCCTCAGCCCTATTATATCGTATGATCTAACCGTGCGAAACGCCTTCCAAGTTGTTATTGTAAAATGTGAATTATGAAAATAATAAAAAATAAAGCGGCTGGGTACCGGCGGGGGGCTAACTCGGGGCACGCGCCGCACGTGCGACTCTATTGCCTCTACCAAAATATTGAAAATTTTAACCGCGGGATCGACGGCGTCAGCTTTTAATGCGACACACGACTGTCTTAATTTCGCCTAACTGAACCTAGCTGGGGGCGCTCAATTACTTAATTAAGAAATTTACTATACTTTAAACTTTATTAGGCTTCCACGATTTAAAATGATCTTGGTGCATCCGTCTTGAATTAGAGTATGGGTCTAAATTTTAATTAGAAATTAGAAAAATACACTTACATACTCGTAAAGTAAACACAGTATTCATTATTTTCACGCTACATAAACACACATAGAAAATCCAAGTTAAAAAAGCAATCATGATCTCATTTTAAAATCAATTTATCAGTTCAAAATCGAAAAAAGTAGTAAAACCTGTATAAATTATTACATAATTACACCAAATGCGTAAAAAAGATTTCGATCAATAAGATAAGCGCATGTGTACAGTGATAACGCTAATGAATCTGATTATATTTGAACCTTGTATCGTCGAGATTGAAGCTACGAACACCTGCCTAATTAGAGACACCCGGGAGATTACAAAATAAAGTAATTAAAAATTTATTTTCATTAATTGATTCGTTGTTCCCAAAAATACTCACTTCGATCTGTATAAGGATTATCCATCCCTTCCCGTCCCATTCATCCTATATTTATTTGCCCGCATTGTATTAATAGTAGAAAAATTTAATACTTTTAGTGTATGCCGCGTAGGCTCAGCGAGCGGATTATGGACGTTTTTTAAATAGGGTTAGGTTCGCTTTTTTCCTATAACGGAGGGTCGTGATAAATGACACATGCACATTTCGAAATACCCAATTTCGGATTTAAGTCACCCTAAAGTGGCCTGGTGGTGGACAAAAGGATAGGAGCTTGGAGGCGATCTCGCGCGTAATTTACACCGGCTTTGTTGTCCAAAGGGTGCTGTTTACGCACCTCACTTTATATTGAACGGTTTTAGAGGTTATGGATGATATAATATATTTATGTATGATGATGGATAATGTGAATTTTTGTATGAATTATATTCATATTTTGTTTTATGTGGAGGCTCAGTAGGTCAGCGCGATGGTTGTGGGTTCGATCTACATTTAAGGGACACATATGATAATTATGTTAAAATTATTTTCTTTTGCTGCTCACAAGGTATTAAATTCCGCATATTACGTCTTGAAAAATTAGGCAGAAAAATTGGACATAATCGTGCTGTAAACACGACGATAATGGGTTCCATTTCCATTCGGGGGAATATATATATATTTTATATTTTTTATTTCTCTCTCTCTCGGGTAACTATGTCTCCAGAATGTGACGTAACGTAGCGTGAAGGTAAAAAAATGAGAATGGAGTGATTTAACACTATTTTATATTATATTATGATATATTTCGGGAGATGTGGGACTATCTCAAAAATAAACAGTGTTGTATTTCACCAACCATTTATTAAGTTTATAAGTGTTTCTTGTTTTATTATTATTCACGATTAAAAATACACAACTCTTTTTTTTAATTTTACTTATTTTACTGTTGTATTAAAAAAAACTAAAGCTGTGTTAGCCAGGCTAATTACTTGATAAAATTCGTTTTGAACTTCTAAAACATATAAAAAACATTTCTATTAATTATTTACAAACAAAATGGACCCCGAGGCCTCACAAACACTACAAATAAAAAATATATCTATATGTATATATATATATAAAAAATATATAAAAAAATAAATAAATTAAATTAGCTTCACGCTGTATCCCGCACACAGCAGGGTAGGCAGAGGGAACCTAGTGTTAAGACACTCCGTTCCCCACTTTCTGCCGAATTCTGGAGGCATTGCGTGTTGAGTGGCAGAACTCAACGCCGCGCTTAACCTCGACACCAGAGCGAAGAAATGGAAATATAAATTTAAGTAAATATTTCATCTCCTCGAGTGGGGATCGAACCCACAACCAGTCGGTTTTGCAGTCACACCTCGTGCCGCTGCGCCACGACCGGCCTCAAAAAAAAATATATCTAAAAGCAATTATTGAATTGTGTAAAAGAAAGAAATAATTAATTGCATCTGACTTTTTCAAATATTTACGATAATATTATTTTACATATATATATATATATATATATATATATATATATATATATATATATATATATATATATATATATATATACTCTCGTACATATATTCACGTACAACTCCAGAATGTCACGTCCTATCGATCACTTGATTAATTGCGAGCGAAGTATTCATATAAACGTCGGAAACTATTTAAATTATTTAAACTTAAACAAAAATGCTACCTATTAAAAGTTATCCTTTTTTGGACATATTTTTATGTCTTTACTTGCGATGGGTAGCTAGTGACAACGATCACAGGTCTTTCCTATTTTAGACATAATGGCACATCAGACAAACTAATATATAATTTTAGCAGTTTTACGCTTTTCCCGGATAGGCATACTGAACCTAGTGTTTAGGCACTCCGTTGTCCATTTTCCGCCCAATTTTCAACACAAAAAGTACAAATATGATATAAATGAAATATACATCCTACAATATAAGCAAGCAAAAAATGTGGTATAAAATCAAAAGATACAAGTTTAATAGAACATTTGCTCAATAAACCTTATCGGGGAGTCGTAATACTTGTTTAACTTTAAATATTATGTTTTAAACTGTTTTCTCACGATATGATTATGCGATGAATTTACATTTCGAAACTTCACAGTGACGCAGTGATTGTTTGTAGAGTGGATGACACGATATAATTATAAAGGTCACACCTTCAAATAAATACCCCTTTTGAAATAAATGAAAGTCATTTAAATTTTTTCCACTCTAATAGACAAAGTGTGTTTTTTTGATTTTTTATGGAATACTGAATTGAATAGTCAAATATATAACGAGGATTTTTTAGAAAAAAAATTACAGTTCTATGAAAAAAAAAATATTCCAAAAAAAAAACCCATAAAAAGCTACTTACACACACAAAGATCTCCCCATATATACATACTTATACTTTCAAAAACGTCTGCGTAAAACATTTAAATACAATCGTAAATCGATCACTGTCTACAAACAGACGACAGGAATTTGTTTTATACTTTCCTTTCTGACCAGAAGTTTAAAGGCGCATTCCTCGAACAGCCCTCGGGGGTAGTAATAGGCTATTTATTACTGCACCCTGGCCTACAGTGACGGGTTCTGTCAATAATACAAAAATACATCGTGTATACTTCGAATTTCTTTTAAGTCCTTTCAGTTTCTTAATAAATGACAAAGGTTAGTAGTTGAGTTCAGTTAAATTTAATATGGTTTTTTTCTCAAGCGATTTTATACATTTTGTAAGGTAATAGAAACTTTGTGGTTATTCCCACCATGAAGACACTTCCGATCTCTACTTTCCGTCGAATTCTCGAAGCTTGTTGAGTGGCGGAACTCAACGCCGCGCTTTGCCTTGTTGTCAGAGCGAGAAAATGAAAGTATTACATATTAAATGAAAATATTTCATATTTCATTCATTCCAAGTGAAAATTGAACCTACAACCGTCGCGTTTACAGTCGCACGCTGTCCCTGCATCACAGCCGCCTTGGTTATCCATTATTCATGGAATACAAACAAAGAAGAGGGTTTTAGGCAGTAGGCAAAGAGAATCAATTAAAATATTGTGAGTTTAGTGGCAGAACTCAACACCGCACTTTGTCCTCCAGAGCTATGATATGAAAATATTTCATTCTTCAGAGTGGGGATCGAACCTGCCACGACCGCGCTTAAAATCAGACAATATTTTATTGCACCACAATGTTCTCAACTTTAGAATCGTCTTCAAATTTTGTTTTCTATAATTCCTAAAAGAGGATAGCCGTTAAATAAAAAAAAATGGTAATAAAATGTTGTAATATATAAGTTATACTAGTATAGACATAAAAATAGTATATGGAGTTAATTCACTCTTATCTATTCCTTTTAGTCACTCTATCATAAAAAGAGCTTAATACCTTAATTGCTAGAGTATATTTTTTACACAGTTGTTGTAGAGTTCACTTGTATCATTTACTTTATTAAATTATGCTATAAAATTCCAAATCCTAATTTGGTAATGCATACTGCTGTCCAACCAATTAATTAATAATAGTTTTTAAACACTAATTAACAATTAAATATGAAGATGTTATGCACGCAAAAACGCAATGGTGGCACTGTTAGGTGATATTTGAAGATGTCCAATACATAGTAATGAGTATCATTGTAACCTTTTGTTCTCTGAAGGGACTATGTGGTATTATAGTATATGATATTAAGAGTATTAAAATTGTATTTCACTGATTATTTTGTATACAAAAAAATCAGCTTCACGCTGTATCCCGTACACAGCAGGGTAGGCAGAGAGAACCAACTGTTAATACACTCCGTTTCCCACTATGTGCCGAATTCAACGCCGCGCTTTTGTTTTGACACCAGAGCGAAGAAATGGAAATACAAATTTAAGTAAATATTTCATCTCCTCGAGTGGGGATGGAACCCATAACCAGTCGGTTTTACAATCACACTTTGTGCCCCTGCGCCACGACTGGCCTTTGTATGCAAAAGTTTACATAATAGAGTATTCTTAAAAAATATTCACGAAATGTTATAGAAATAACAATGTTATATTGAGAATATCAAAAAAATATTTGTAATAATGCGAAAGAAGTGGTAGTTTCACTAAAATGTCAATAAAAAATCCAAATCTTGACATGAACTATTCACAAACTACTATTCTAGATAAAGGAAGTAAGCAGAGCTATCTACACCAACATCTACTCGCCTGATGTCGTTCATAATCAGTTGTTATACGGTTGTGTCACGCCGCCCATTATAAGGCAACGGTCGCTACGCACCTTGCAGAACACCTTGCGTACAACGTCCTGTCCTGATACAAGATATCAATTATACCAATGGACATAACACAACTTGAACAAAAAAGGTCAACACAAAAATCGACTCTACTATCGGAATTGTAGAGTCAAATTTCAAATACACGAGTTTTCGAACTTAAATGACTTCCCTACCTGTAGATTTTATTAGAGTCGGTTTTTTTTTTTCCTTTATATTAGTGGATACGGTTGTCTTATAGAATTAGCGGAGTTGTTTTCGGTCAATTTGGAGCGCAGGAGCCGTTGAGATCTCAATAGATAACAATAGTAATAGCGATAATGAAAGTTAGTCTATTTATGCTTGTCACGGTATTGGTTTTTGTATAGCTAATAGACAAATGATGATCTCGTCTGGCACGTCTGACACGTCATATCCTTGGGGGCTATATTTCAAAGTGGCAAGAGGGCAACCTATTATATATTTTTTGAATTCCGCGGCGTTGAGTTCCCCCACTCAACACGCAATGCGACAGTGTAGAACGGGAGTGTCTTAAAACTAGGTTCGCTCTGCCCACCTTGCTGTGTGCGGAATACAGGGTGAAGTTGATTTACTGACCAACAAGCCACCCACAGTAGAGAGGCAGCCGTCATTTCTACCATATGTGAAGGGGGTTACAGACAGGATTGGCAACATCTTAAGAAGAATTTCCATAAAAACCATATTCAAGCCTAACAAGAAAGTGAGCCAATTCTTGAGACCAGTAAAAAGTAATATTCCTTTACAGAGTGCAGGTGTATACAAACTAGACTGTGACTGTGGCTTATCATACATCGGTCAAACAAAGAGAAGCATCGGTGTTAGAGTGAAGGAACACATCTCTGATATCAAGAACGGGGATGTATCGAAGTCAGCTGTGTGTGAGCATACTGTGGATAAACCCCAGCCACTACATTAGGTTTGATAAACCCCAAATCCTCGCTAAGGAAAACAGATACATTCCTAGAATGATCCGCGAGGCTATTGAAATAAAAAAACATCCTAATTTCAATAGAGAGGATGGCTGGAAGCTTTCTACCACCTGGGACCCACTCATAAAATCATTGAAGTCTCAAACCCACCATACCAGAGGGCAAGATACTATCAGCTCATTCTGCAGGAATCCAGGGGCAGTACGCGAGGCAATTAAGAAATCGTTGGCGGTAGTTTGATATAATAATTATGTCAACTGACAGACGAATGCCACCTCAGTCTACCCGTGACCACGGACTACTGCAAAGTGTTTGAAACGTCGGGTTTCCAAAAATGTATAAAAGTACAAAATATACGCGATTAATCCGGTTAAAATAGTTTCATTTAAAAATTGTATTTATTGTAAATTATCTACTACTAATACATAAAAATTAGTAATTACAAAGTATTATTGATAATAAAGAAAAAACATTTCGAAACAAGCAAAAATTTTAATGTTACGAGACCTGAACACGCTTCTAAATACCATATTACGTTTCTGAATACTTTATTAGGTACGTAAATATTTTGCTCAAAAATAGACAGGAAGGAACAAATGGAATGACAAACTATTTAATTAATGTAGTGTATAAAGTATTGTAGCAATAGTATATACAAATACGAACCAATGGGCTTTGCTACTTTATTTCAGACTTACAAAAACTAATGCAAAATTTAGAAAACACAAAAAAAATAAACAAAAGTGAGCATTTAACATTATACGCACACGGTATTTTAAAAACACGGCATACTCGGTCTTTCATTTTACAGAATAAAAAAAAATATATAAGTTATTTTTTTTTATTTAACGCTTCCCATGATCCGTCCAATTTTTGAGACATTGCCCACTGAGTAATGATATTAAGCTTTGTCTTCTAATCAGAGTTGAAAAAATTAAAAATAATTCATTTCCCCAGTGGGAGTTGAACCCACGACCATCGCGTTACCGCTGCGCCACGTTGGCTACGCCATCGTATCAGAATCTATAATAATGTTCCATCAGTCACATTTGTAAGCAAGTTTTGTTGTAACAAGTTGCTTTGAAAGCCACTTAGCTCTATAATTATTCTCGTATATAATCGCTGTAATTAGCGTACGATTATATTGTGCCTGCTCGATCAATTGAGAGACAGTTTTATGTCGAACCAGTACCAATTTATGTAATTTATGTAAGCCGGTAATACTGGAATTGAGATTATTTAGTGTTGAAGGACACTGCCATCCTAACCAGCCGTTTATCTTTTTTTTAGTTTCACGCTGTATCCCGCACGTACTGGGATAGGCAGATGGAATCTGGAAACCTGGTGTTAATACACTCTGTTTCCCACTTTCCGCCGCATTCTAGGGGCATCGCATGTTGAGTGACAGAACTCAACGCCACGCACTGCCTGGATATCAGAGCGAGAAAAAGACAATATCAAATTTTATTTTATGGACTGAGAATAGAACCCACAACCTGGCACTTCTATAGTCGCGTCCTCGTGTCCCTCCCTGCACAACGACTGGCCTCATCTTTTTTATTTACTAAAGTGTGTTTAGTTGTCAGTTTAAAATAATTCGAATATTAATAAAAATATAAGAAAAAAACAAAAGGACAAGACTGTCGTGGCATAGCAGCACAACGTATGCCTGACTGTAAACGCGACAGTTGCGGGCTCAATTCCATATAGGAGATTAAATTAATTTCATTTCTTCGCTGTAGTAAGAAAATAAAACTTTGAGTTGAGTGACGCTACTTAGCACACAATGGCTCGATAATCAAGTGGAAAGCGGAGAACGGAGTGTCTTAACACAAGTTTCTCTATGCCTACCCTGCAGTGAGAGAGAACGCGTGAAGACGTAGAAAAGAAAGGGATATGAACCAGCCATGTGAAAACAAGAAAGCACTTATATGGCGATACACCTACATATGAGGATGTTGTTGAAAAAAAACTCTACAATTACAGCTACATACTTAGTACATTTTTTAATATTTGAACTTACGCTATCGATAAGATCGTTTTTTATTAATTAGTAACTTTTTAGAGCTGCTTTAGCCTTTACTTTTTTACATAGCCTTTGCAAACTTCAAACGACTTACTTTAATTGTTTTCTTTTTTGTAAATTATGTTTACGTATACTTTTTTACGTTTATTTTTATCTACCCATCTTTAAATGAAATAACAAAATTTTTTTTTAGTGTATCAATATATTTAGTTACTACAGACGTTTAGTTACTACACTCTTTGACCAACCTACATACATAATGTAGGTTGGTCAGAGAGTGTAAGAAAGCAGTAAATGAGGATTTATCAATTTTCTTATGGGAACGTGGAAAGACGATCCCATTTCATTTTGAAAAAACAAAATTGTGTTAGACGACTAGTATTATATAATACACCTATCGTCTTAATACAGTGTGATCTATTAAGTAAAAAGAAGATAATTTTTCAATAAAAAAAAACTATTGCGTATAAAATTTTATTTCCTCCATATATAAAACTTAGATAACCATCCAATCTCATCCACAATCATATCTATAAATTCATCTAATAGATATGTATCATTGGTAAGTTAGTTAACAGTTTACATAGACTTACGTTTTGATCTTGCAGCGTATATCATTAACACCGTGGAAATGTGTCTAACCCAGATTGAATAGTTAGGGTAATGCAAAGAGCTCAACAACATACTTTTTTTAAGAATACATAAAATTAAGACATATTTTCAACTTACCATCCAAAATTCAAGACATTGCACGTTGAATACTTAGCGGAGTTCAACGCTACGCTTTATCAAACAGATCGTGTAAATCAAAATCATATACATACATACATGCATATTGTACATACTCCGTGCCCAGAGTAAAATCCGATCTGAATTATAATACCGAACCGACAACCATCAAGTTTATAGAGCATATTGCTATCCTAGAGATCATTTAATTTCATTACAAACATTTTCCCGATTCTTGTAATCAATTTTTAATCTCACACATACAGAATTAAAGCTGACAAATACAATAAACTACAAACAGTTCCAAATATTTAATATAATAATCTACGTTATCATAAAATAACAACCTAAAAAACACAAAAAAAACCTCGTTTCCACAAAATGTTATCTTTTGGCGCGGCGAACAATTAATCACTATAAATAGCCGAAAGCGTAATAAGTATGAAATAATAAAATTAGTTTACAAATTTACGTTTGCGTGCGACCCGTGCAGGTGAAACAATTCAGATTAACACGTCGCGCGGAATTAATTGCCCTCATAAAAACCCCGAAAAACCTACCGCGTGAAGCATTACTGGACGATAATACTTATAACTACCCGAAATTTGTTGATTTTTACCTTTAAAAAGCAGCTTGCATATCAGGATTCAACGAATATATGGGAATTTAAAAGGTATCAGATGAAATTAAATAGTAGAAAAGTAACACGTATAAAAATCAGCTTCACGCTGTATCCCGCACACAGCAGGGTAGGCAGAGGGAACCTAGTGTCTTAACACTAGAATTCTGGAGGCATTGCGTGTTGAGTGGCAGAACTCAACGCCGCGCTTGGCCTCGTCACCAGAGCGAAGAAATGGAAATATAAATTTAAGTAAATATTTCATTTCCTCGAGTGGGGATCGAACCCACAACCAGTCAGTTTTACAATCACACTTTAGACGTATAACTAGCTATAATATACATAGCTTTAATATTTTGACCTTAGATATTATGATGTCATGCAATAGCGGTTTGTGAGTTTGATTCCCACTCGGGAGAGTGAATAATTTTTATTTCATCGGTCTGATACAAAGATAAAGCATAGCATTGAGATCCATCACTCCAACACGTAATGTCTCGAAAACTGGGCGGAAAGTAAGGAACGGAGTCTTAACACTAAATTCCATCTGCTTAGGCAATAAAAAACTTAAAATCAATAACTAAAATCATATTACAATATCTAAAATAACAAAAAAAAGAAAATTACAGTGAATAATTCCTCTGCTTTCTTCCATAACAAAACCATCCCTAAAACGGAAACTTCGAAAACTTCCAAACCTGTATACCTTAAACACAAAGTGTTAGAAACTCAAGATGATCTGATAAGTCGATTTACAATAACCCTCTCAAGTTTTACGATGCAATAAACACTAAGTCTGTTCGTGCGTAACTCGTGTGATAACTCCGGCACTCGTTTAAGGGAGCGGTCATCAGATAGACCGGAGGGTAGTGCCAACCTTTGACACTTACGTTCAAGTGTCTTAGTTTTGATTGCATCAATTGCTATACTATTGTTAAGAATTACTTCTTTTCTGCTTTACGCTGCATCTCGAATTTAGTAAGGTAGGCAGGGGCAATCTAATGACAAGATACTTCGTTTCCCATTTTTCGCTGATTTTTTGAGACAATACGTGTTAAGTGACGGAACTCAACATCGCGGTTGGTTAAGATTTATGTATCTTTATATTTTGAATTGGCAAATGACTCTGTTTAATATGCGATATTTAAACATGGAGGACCAGAGCGTAGGGCCTTTACGATATAAAAGTCTAATTGAGACATTGACATTTCTTTTAATTAAAGGAAATATTATATTATAATAGTATTATATAATATTATTTGTCAAAACACATTTATTAACAGTCTACTTTAATATATATTATATATTTTTAGATTTTAAATAAAACTCTGTCACAAAACTTAAACCTTTCTGTCCCAAAGTATCGTACAGTAGATCATTACTTATCCAGGCGTGCCCCAGGGATCGCCACTTTGCCCACATTTCCTCCTGATGCTGGCAGTTGGCACTCGATTTCTTTAAACGTCTCAGACGGCCGTTTATCGACAGATCGTTTAGATGTTTTGGGTACAGTCGCCCCTTATGTGACAATTTTAGTGAAATATTTACCTGGTAGTGCTATATTTAGTACTAGAATTTACAATTTAAAAGAAATTATATAGGGACTCAAAAAGTTAATAAAAAACATTGGATTAATAATGGTTAATATTCTAATCACATAATAATAACTCTGTAGATACTATTGGATACAATCCGCTTCGTTCTCACTAATTACCGAGTGGTAGCATTAATTAGGGTTCATCACGTACATGTTAAAAAAGAAAAAAAACTGTATCACGCTTGTTCCCCACTTTGCGTTCAATTTTCGATACATTGCATTTTGAGAGGCAAAACTCCACGCCGCGCTTAGTCTTGTTACCAGAGCAATAAGAATCAAATCCACGTCCGTCGCGGCCACAGTCAGCGCGGCTGCGCCACGATGATCTTATATTAGTATATTAATTTAAAAATATATGTTTAAAACTAACCTTTCCTTAAAATACACTTTTCCTTATACAATCTACATTTGAATCGAAAATTCCTTACTATTCATCAATAACCCTTGATTAGGTGTAACGTAAATGCGATCGTCCTAAGACTAGTCCCAGCTATGTCCGGCAGCGGCTTATTGTGATTGACACGTACCGCTGACCGATCTTAAGGGGTTGTAATACCTTTACAATTGGATGGAATGAGATCTAACATTGTTATACAAAATAATGAGAAATTTGAATAAGGATTCAAGATTTTAAAGAGAAGTACCTAGTTTAATAAGCTGTTTGGATTTATATTTATTTTTAGTTACATGCGGTACTTCTTATATGCCAAGATGTGCAAAGAGAACTTAGTGTTAAGACTCTACTCTACGTTTTACCACTTTTAGCCCACATTTCGAGACGAGTTGAGTGACGAAAATTTACAAAAATTTTATATATGGATTGACAAAGTGCTGTTTTTGAACCTTTCATCGTGTTATATATAGTAAAAATGAATTTCTAACTACTAGATTTCTACAAAATAATTTGTTATTTTATAATAAAATATTAATTTTTATCATAATATTTGGAATTAGATTGAGCACGATTTTTCAGCACGATTTTTGGAATTATCTTTGAGTTCATTTATTATGAAGCAAGAGAACACTTCGTTCTAAACACACCAGAATCTAAGTTATTCTCAGTACAACTATTTTCCATAAACTAAAGCCTATAAACGTAACGTAGTTATAATTTTAAGCAAAACTTAGAAAACAAGTAGATTTGTATACAGTTAGTCCTTAAAAAGTAACTCTTAACCAAGGCAAGACCGCAATCAGTATATATTTGCAGCTCATTTGATACTGGGTTCGTACCGTCGTTTTGCGGTTTGTTCACATCCCCATTCAGCATGTTAATTTACAGCGATGTGGTACAGAAAGAGTTATAAAGATTTTGTTTAGTGTACAACAGTGTTTAAGTGTTTTTCTGCAGTCAAACAAATAAGAAGACAAAAAAAATAAATAGTTTAGTTAAGCGATTTATGCTGCATATTAATCTTACAACTATGATACTCCATTGTCTGTGTTTCACCAGAATTCGAGATATTATGGGTTGAAGATTTTACTCTTTTTTTAGCTTTACACTTTATTTCGCACACAACAGGATAGGCAACTGGAATCTGGGAATCTCTCCTTTCCTATGAAGACAATTCCTTTTTTTCATTTTTTGCCGAATTCTGATCTTTTGAACTTTCCTGGTCCAGCTAACTACAGAAAATATATTGTACAGTGCGGAGCGAGCGACCATAGCGTTAAAAGTCCCTGCACCACTGCACCAAGAGCGTCAGACGATGAAGAACACGTATAATTTAACTATTTTACATCAGTAATGTTAAAGGCCGTCGTGGCGCAGAGACAAAACCGTGTAACGCGATGGTTGTGGGTTCGATTCCCACTCGGAGGCATGAATTATTATTTTCATTTCTTCACTCTGATATAAAGGCAAAAAGCGCTTCATTCACTTCCACCACTTAACATGCAATGGCTTGAAAATTTGGCGGAAAATGGAGTGCAGACTGTCTTTGCACTAGGTTCCTTTTGCCCACCCTACGGGATACGGCGAAAAAATAAGGATTGTTTTTTCTGTGTAATTTATACTTTACACAGAAATAAGAGTTTAAGTTATTTTATTAAACTGGAAATAAAACTCGCAATCATCACGTATACAATTAAATACTATTCTAATGCGCGACGATATCCTCTCCAAGCGTTTATAGGGCAATATAACAATAAAGTCAACTTCACATAAAACAATATGAGAAACTCGACATATAACAAACGTAAATGTGCCATAAAGTCTATGTTAGACCTAAAAGTTTACTGCATAAATCATCCCTATAGAGGAATTTCGGAGTACAGGTCCATCCCGTACCAACCATATGTCATTTCGGTCAAGCTGTTATTTGTCTTGCAAAAATTCGGAAAATATCCTAAGAATGTCTAAGGGTCGCTCTGACAGGAATGTGTGGGGGTTGTTTAAGAAGTGGGACCTTTGCAGATCGAGCTTGTCACGTATTAGATGTATTGAGAATTAGATTTTTTTAACCTAACTACCTATTCATACATACGTATATCGATGGTTGGGAACAATATTAAGGGTTCAATGTCAAGTATTTGAACGGCAAGGGTTACTATTTTGCCAATTTAAATAGTTAAGTAATGTCGTTGAAACGCAGATGAACCTTTTATTAGCTTGACATGTATCCCGCTCACAGTAAAGTAGGCAGAGGAAACCTAGCGTTAAGATATTCCGTTTCACATTTTTCACCAAGGTCTAGAGGCATGCATGTTGAGTAGCAGAACTCAACGCCACGCTCTGCCTGGACATCAGAGCGAAGAAATTAAAAATATTAAAGCCTTATTTAATTATAATAATATATACTTATAGTGTCGAATTCTATTAAAAAGCCTATATTTAACTTTATAGTATAGCTATTTTTTGTATTTTTATTTTAAGTGGAACGCGAAAAATCATCAGTTTTGACACTACTTGTGTTATATGAGGAATAAAGAGTTAAGTTAACAAAATATCTGTCGATCCATTGAATATATTACATAGCTTACCTTCTGTCTGTCAATTCATCAATTCAATTTAAACTAAAATAATAAATCCAAAAACCATGTAAAATTACAAATTCTGAATCGAAATGCATATAAAAGTTATTTGCAATCAATTAGAATGTGACGTGTCAAAACGTGAAACGTGACGCTTTAGAAGGTTTTTCACGTCGATAAATATGTATGATTTGCTATTAGCGGATAGTGTTTTAATGTTTGTCTGTATTGGAATATTTCAATGAATAAGTTAAAAATATAGACTGTTTAATTATACATTATTTTATAAAATTTTATGAGTTATTTGAGGCCACGCTGTATCCCGCACACTGCAGGGTAGGCAGAGGGAAACTAGTGTTAAGACACTCCGTTCCCCACTTTCTGTCGAATTCTGAAGACATTGCGTATTGAGTGGCAGAACTCAACGCCGCGCTTTGCCTCGACACCATAGCGAAGAAATGGAAATATAAATTTAAACAAATATTTCATCTCCTCGAGTGAGGATCGAACCTACAACCAGTCGTTTTTACAGTCACACTTTGTGCCGCTGCGCCACGACTGGCCTAAAATTATAAATATTAATATATCAAACTTTAATTTAATAGAAATCAATACCACTTGAGCACGCATAATATTTGTGGACGAGGAACTTTGTACGAAGGCCATCGCGATATCGGAATAGTCTAAGGCGAGCCACTTTAGACTACTACCTGTGTTAGGTAAACGGTTAGTACTGTTTGTGTTATTTAAGACAACACTTTGCACCCTACTTTGCTTACTATGTTGTTGTTTATTTAGTAGACATATATGTAGCTGTAATATGGGTCTAGGTTCGATTTCTGCCTGCGATTTTATGTAGTGATGAATTGATTTTTTACTGTAGTAACAAGAATATATTGATAAAATCATTGAAGTTAGACATATTTATTATCAATTTTCTTTTAATTTTATTAGTCATTGTAATTTTTTTGAATAAAGCTAAGTACTTATTGTGAAATAGTTACATTTAAAATGTATAGAAATCACGAAACTCAAAGATATTCTTGTAGTATCTTAAGAAATTAAATTTTATAAGTATTTTAAGGTACTAGTAAGCATATTCCTATTATTGTTTAGATGTTTTTACTTTATAACTACACTTCATTCATAAAACTATTTTTCTCTTGAATGACAAACAACGTACAGCCAAAATTACTTGCTTAAAAAGCATCAAAAGAGGATTTCTTTTTCTTTCGAAACAGAAAAAAAGAGAGAAAAAGAGATTTTAATCTTTATACTCTACACAAGCGACGTCGCGGGACAATCTATCACATAAGCATCTACAATCGAATATAACATAGCAATGCTATTTTCATTAGAACAATTTCAATAGTACACACATCGATTTTCATAGATCGAGAGGAATATAACGCAAGCACTGATGACTATTCATGAAACCACCTCAGGAGTTTACCTACGCATATAATAATATTCTAGCCGCTCCCAAAACAAAGGTATATATATATTGATGAGGTATGAAATGTATGACTTAGTTGTCTATTCATACATCGATTGAAGCTGGAGTATTTTGATATGTATTTCAAACTCGCTACCTACGGATGGACTTGTAAGATCTAATACATAGCTAATAAAGCTATCGTGGATGACTAAGCGTGATAGTTGTGGGTTCTAAGCTCATTCGTGGGAGTTAGTTTCACCAGCAAGTTCGTTATAATTGAGAAATTATCAGTTTTTTTTGTTTATGAATATAACACGTATGCAGGAAGTAAGTATGACCATAACGTATTTTTGTTTTTTTTTTTACTACTGGCACTAAGTGTGACTGTAACGTATAAATCATGTATTTAAATAAATTTTGAAATTTTCTTGCTCTGGAAACAGGATCAAAGTTAATTTTCGCCACACAACATTCAATGTAAGTGAAAATCAGAATATCTTAACGTTATGTAAATTAAAAAGCGTTGCCTTGATTGGGATTTAAACCCACAATCTTTTAGCATCACTAGTTAAATTATAGCTTTATTAAAATATATAACTATCTACACCATATAATAAAGTATTAGGAAGGAATTTTCTAGAAGTTTCTAACGAGGACATTTCAAGCAAGTTTGTCAATTTTACTGTCATTTTGACATTATAGATAGAAAACCAGTTGTGACTTACCTGTTGCTGATTTGGTAGTTCGTAGCTTTATCTTCATTTAGAAATATTAATCAGTTTGTATTTAATAGTAACCTATTTAAGCACGGTGGTTGGAGCTTCGAATCAAAACTTTCACTGTCAAAATAAGCAACAGAACTAGACAATAGCTACGTAAAAAAAAATTAAGAGGAATCGGGATCAACAAATATCTCTAAAAAATATAACAATCTATACTATTACACCAGTAATATTATTAAGCTAAAAAGCTTGTTTTCTGGAAGGCGCTAATATGTGGTGGACGGTCTGAATTGAAAAAACATCTCGTAAATCGCTTCGATGTCACCCACTGTACCAATGGTCAGAGTCAGCTAGATCCAAAGAGTCCAAGCTCGTAAAACGTATCATATGTCATACACAAATCAAAAATAAATCAGCTTCACGCTGTATCCCGCACACAGCAGGATAGGCAGAGGGAACCTGTTGTTAAAACACTCCGTTCCCCACTTTCTGCCGAATTCTGGAGGCATTGCGTGTTGAGTGGCAGAACTCGACGCCGCGCTTTGCCTCGACACCAGAGCGAAGAAATGGAAATATAAATTTAAGTAAATATTTCATCTCCTCGAGTGGGGATCGAACCCACAACCATCCGGTTTTACAGTCACACTTTGTGCCACTGCGCCACGACTGGCCTCATATACAAAATTTTGTTATATCTATTTGGCCACGGAGAAGAAGTCGGAATCAAAAACTAGTTACCAAACAAAATAGAGATATCAAATTACTAAACAATTAATAGTCGACATCGTATCAACGCCCACGTTCATACAAGCGACAATATGACAGGAGTTTTTCACAACCGACCACTAAGGTTAGGTGAAAGCTTGTGAAACAATGATGTGCGTCATACATTCAATGTACATTGTTTGAGGCGGGCCCACGCGTTCTGTTCCTGTTTCATAATTTTTAATGATAATTATCTTGCTGTATTTAAGAGAACTTAAAAATAGCAGGTCGTTGTAGTACAGTGGAGACTCTCAACACGAAATGTTCTGAGTTCGGGTGAAAATCAGAAGATTAAGTGTCTTCATTCTCCTTCCCTGAGACGTAAAAAAAGACAGAAGCTTTATTACTATTATAGATTTACGCTTCTTCAGCATAGCAAAGCGTACAGAGAAGTACATTATTATTGTCCACTCCGTTCTCCACTTTATTATTTTTATGCAAAGATCTTGGAGAATTGATAGGATAGTTCTGCCTATCCTATTCATTTCAAAAGGTCAAGAAACTAGTAAGTTTTAAAAGTCCCGGAAGATATCTCACTTCGTTTTCCACTTAAACTGTTGCTTAAGAGATCGAGAAAATTAAAATATTTCACTAATTAATATAAGCATTATTATAAAGTTATTATTATAAATTATTATGTCTGGCACAATACTTCCACTTAACTCGATTATTTTTTTAATATTCTAATTTACTCTTATAAATATCGATTTCCAAAACTTGTTGATCTTATAAAACAAATAGAAAATCGTTAAAACCGAAGTAAATCAATGTTTCCCACAAAAGGTTGGAAATAGAAACCGAATGATAAAATATCTAACGGATAATTGTTTCCCGCAGCGACACAGGGTTTGTGATAAATCAGATAGGAGGTATAAAATGCTTATGTCTGACCGCAGCCTGCCCTTCTGTGTGGGGCTATGGAGGCCGGGGTCGAAAGTTTATTGTGGAGTATTTTATAGACTTAAGCTTATATATGTTGAAATTTGCTGTAAATCTAGATATCCCTTGAAAAATCTAGGTATCCATTGAATAAGGCCAGTCGTGGTGCCGGGGCTCAAAGTGTGACTGTATACGACTGGTTGTGGGTTCGATCCCCATTCGAGGAAATGAAATATTTATTTACTTTTATATTTTCCTTTCTTCGCATTCTGTCATGTGCCGGATACAGTGTGAGGCTTAACGAATAATAAAACAAAATTCTAAGCATTTTATTCTCTTTTGAATTTCCGAGATACATAAAATTATCTTATATGTGTGTAATATTTTGTCAAAATATAATAAGCAGAGCAAACTACCAATATATTATCTTTATACTTTTATAAGAAAAGTGGTTTGAATGAAAATATTCATTGCCTCGTTTGGTTCGAACCCACAATCATCGCTTTTACGGACCGAAGGCGCCACGACAGTTTTTAATGTTTTTAACTAAAATAATTTCCAAAATATAATTATTTGATAATGGTTTAGATTTCGTTATAAATTTTGTACCCTCTTACTTCGTGGCTCCACCAAGGGCGGTCTTCCACATCCGGTCAGTACAAGACACTTGTATGGGAAACAAGATGAAATGTCACCAAATAGATCACACGGTCCAAATTCTAGGGTTTAAATATCTATTTGTCTTTGATCGGCTTGATATATTATTACTATAAGTTAGAAAGTTTAGTTTTAAAAATTCAAATCAGCTTCACGCTGTATCCCGCACACAGCAGGGTAGGCAGAGGGAACCTAGTGTTAAGACACTCTGTTCCCCACTTTCTGCCGAATACTGGAGGCATTGCGTTTTGAATGGCAGAACTCAACGCCGCGCTTAGTTTAGTTTTATATTATAGAAATCTTTTCATAATTCATAAAAAAAATGTTTTCCATAGCAAAAAGAGTTGAAATGAACTCTCTCAGTTCTAGAGAGCGGAGCAAAGTAATTAAGAAATACAAAACTCTTTGTTAGTGAAAATGTAAACCTACTTTATTTGATAGGAGTCCGTTCTCTCTAAGCATTACAAAAGTATGCAGTTTACTCTTGCGAATTGGACTTAGCCCTTACCAGATCTGTTCTGCTGCGGTGGTAATTCACCTTAATTTTATTTTTTTATAGCCGATTCAAATATTGTAACAGATTATTTCTTATTTGGGATATTCAAAAGTTCCGGTTAATGTTACGGAACTCCGCAACATTCGTGTTTTTTAAAACTTTTTTGTTTGCTTGAGCAGAGAAACATAAGGATAAAAAGCTACCTTTGAGGTTCTTCTCAGCGGAACTGCTTTCCAAGCCGGTGTTAGTTATTTTTGTATGTTTATTAGACAAATCAATAAAAGTGTATATAATAGACTAATTGAAAAAAGAATATATTGAATACGAATTTATTTGATTTTTGCTGCCCAAAAATGTTACTCAAATTGAATCTTTACTATAAAAAAAGTAAAAGATATCTTTTTCATTATGAATCACCTATCTATATATATAAAAGGACTTGTGCTGACTGACTGAGGTAAGACGCACGCAGAGCCGTAACCACTGATGGTAGAAACGTGAAATTTGGGCAGATGCTTATTTTCATATTCTGGACATCCACTAAGAAGGGAATTTGAAAAATTTTAACGCTAAAGGGATGAAATAGAGGTTGAAAGTTTGTATGGAAAAAAAATAAACTGCACCGTTTTTTATAAAATTTGAAATTCAAACTCTTAAAAATATTTCATTGAACACGTGTTTCATGGTTTTTGTGAATTCACCACCTAAGGGTTTAAATAAGGGGTTGAAAGTTTATATGGAAAAATCTTTAAATTGCCACCGATTTTTATAAGAATTTAAATTCAGATTGTTAAAAATATTTTATTGAACACGTGTTTCGTGGTTTTTTTGGATTCCCTCCTAATAAGCGGGCGAAGCCGCGCGCGTCCTCTAGTTTTTTATATATGTATTTGTATGTACGTATATACATCGTAATTTATTTTATATCTTGTATTTATATGAAATATTTTATATTATACGGTAACTAATGAGACCCATTAAGCTGTGATTTAAGACCCGTGTCTCTTGTGTAACTATTAATAATTGCTTACAATATCATTATATACTCGTTCGCACAAGGAAAGGAAAATTATATGGTTCTAATGATAAACATAGTTGAGTGATTGATTTATTTTATTTATGCACGATGAGTTTAGGTTCATATTTCTCATTACTTATGTCTTGAAAATTATTTAAAAAAAAGCAATAAGAGCAGCTTCACGCTTTTTCCCTGGTAGAGTAAGCAGATGGAATCTAGTGGAAATGTCTTACATTTCGTTTCCCACGCACCGTCCAATTATCGTGACATTATGAGTTGAGTGGTGGAACTTAGCACCGTACTTTGGCCGCCAGGACCGGATAAAAAAAATAATTTAAATATAAGCATTCTCACTAATGGTAATCGAACCCATAAGCATCGCTTCCTACTGTGCTTCCATATACAAGGATTAAAAGTGAAAAGCAAAATATCGTAATATTATTTTTATACTAGAAAAAAAGCTGTTCGTTATTAATAGATCCTACAGAAGGTTATATGGTTAATATTTTTATGTTAGCCCGTGGCTGGACTAATCTCAGGGGCGGTGATCTTTGATCGTAGCTATTTCCTATATTGAATCTTAGATCCCGCGGGGCTGTTACTAAATGTACACATATCAGATTATGTTAGAAATTTATTTTTATTATTATCAGCTTAACGCTGTATCCCGCACACTGCAGGGTAGCCAGAGGAAACCTAGTGTTAAGACACTCCGTTCTTCACTTTCTGCCGAATTCTGTAGGCATTGCGTGTTGAGTGGCAGATCTCAACGCCGCGCTTGTCCTCGACACCAGAGCGAAGAAATGATATAAATTTAAGTAAATATTTTTCTCATTTTCTCGCTCTGGTAGCAAGATAAGCGTTGTTAAGTTTCACCACTCCATAATCGCCTACTCTGCTAAATGTGCAATATAGTGTGAAGCCAAAAAAACTATAATATGTGTATGTAGTGAGATTGTAATATCACATGTTGCACAATAATATATTTTTATATTATTGTGCAACATGTGATACCATATATCGTGGTAAAAAAGAGTGAAAATGAAAATATTAAATATTTTGTTTCCTCAAGTGGGAATCGAACTCACAACATCGAGTTTACAGTCGCACGCTTGTGCCCTTGCGCATCAACTGACCTTTTTTATTAATCATAACGTTTAAAATTATTTCACATTTAAGTATTATACCTTTAATTATATGTATATATATATAAATTTCTCATATTATAAACTTAGCTCTCTCATTTGTTGCTTACCTCCTCACACCCGCCCACTGCGGTTTGCGGTTAACTTCCAACTGTACGCTATTATTTAATATACTGTACTTAAATATAACTTGTACGTAGGTACTATTGCATATATGTAATACATTAACACTTCGTCATATTAGATAAAGAATATAAGAAATTATATTTTATATATGCTCTTAATTTTATGCTTAATTTGTTCAAAGCCCGGCGTTTATTTCCGACACGCAATGTCTCGAAAATTTGACGGTACGTAGGGAACGGGATGTCTTAATACTATTTTCCCTCTATTCACCCTGTTAACCCTGTGGTGAATAAAAGTCAATAAAATCTTTTCAGTCCTCAGCTTATCACCCAGCTACCATATCCTAGTGAACCTAGTGTCAAGACACTACGTTTCTCACAAAATAAGTGTCTCCAAAAATAATAACACCAAGATATACATATCTAGGTAAGACTCAATATGATAATATATTCGCATACATTAGGCACAGGCGCGGTGGGCACGGGACGTGGACTGTTTGTACAGAGTGTTTGCACAGTGTTCCAATCAGAATGTGTTTTATTTACAAGATAGCTGCTGATTTTCGAAGAAATTCTTGATTTTATTCTATTTTGTTTATTATACCTACTGGTTATGGAAAAATATGAAAAAGAGTGCTAAATAAATTTAAAAAATAGATAAGATATTGCGTTTTGAGTGGCGGTAATCAACGCCGCACTTGATCTGCCAGAGAAGAGAAATGAAAATAATTCTTACTCTTCGATGGGGATCGAACCTACGGTCTTAGCGTTTCTAGTTTGACGTTATCCCCCTGTTAGACGACGGCCTTCCACTACCTGTTGCGTTTACAATCAATCGCTTTTTAATATTATAATAATATATAGAAAGTCAATTATGAATGCCCAAGTGTATTGAAAATAAAAATGCCTTATTTTCATCTTCCCTACCTTTCATTCATTTTTTAAGACATTGTGTGTGCAATAGCGAAACTTAACGCCGCTCTTTGTAACCACAGTTGCGTAGTGGCGCAGCGCCAACCATCTGATTCTGATAAGCCTGACGGTTGTGGTTCCGAGTTCCACTCGTTGGTATATTTTTTTTATATTTCGTAATTTTAATAACAAATTAAGATCAATCATATAAACTATTAAACTTTTTTTTTAACATAGTTACTGGTATATAAAAAACAAAAACGATACAGATGTACATACACTTTTTTCATTTACTTAATAACGATTTAATATCGTATAATAGCATAGGGGTGTTAAAGCGTAGGCAGGTTATATGGAGTTCTAATCGTTTACCACCAGATGTCTCTTATACGGGTCTTAAGAATTCCAACCCTATGATGGTAATTGTCGTATAAAATAATTATTTGTTTAGTCCGTGTCCAAGAAACTACCCGCTTCGTTTTTTTGTGAATTTTCCTATATAATTATAGAGCCAAGCTATCTTGGTTTTATGTGTCGAACAACATTCACTCAGTGTTATTTTATAATAATAATATAAAATTGGAATAAAACTGTGAACTTTGCACGTATTTTACAAAAAAAAATGTTATATTATTTTTTATATCATTATTGAGGCTGTCATGATGCAGCGGTACAGCGTCTGACTTTAACTACGACAGTTGTACGTTGGGAATGGAATTTTTGATATTAAATATTTATAATTTTCTCAGTAGCGACAAGACAAAAGTGTTGAGTTCCACCACATAACACATAATGTCTTCAAAATAGGGCGGAATATGAGAAATGGATTGTCTTAAGATTAGGTTTCTTATGCCTATTTCGTTATATGCGGAATAGAGCCTGAATTCAACAGAGCGCTTTGTTTTGCGCAAAACAAGGAAGTGTAAATAACTCGTTCTTTCAAGTAGAAATTGAACCCACAACTGTCACATTATAGTCAGATGCTCCGATGTTCTACATATATAATACTTATTACCCAAAATAAGAGTCAAACCTACAATTCTAATATGACAAGAATTATGATACTTTTGATTAATTTACCATTCCTAACCCCATTTTTAAAGTGGATTTAAAGTACATTCCCGCTAATAGTATATATCTTTATTAGACGGAAGGGTTAAAGCGAGAATTGTGCAATAAACGAAAATGAAATAGTTAGCCCTGAGGCGGTCTTCACACTCAGTTTAATTTAGTTAACTGTTCCACTGCGCCCCTAGCGGTGCAGGGGGTGTTAGTACTCGATGGATTAACCAACTTTGCATAGTGTGCTTAATTACTTAAGTTTATGTTTTGTATTTAGAAATATTGTTCTTAAGACTGGGTTCGATTTCCATTCAGAAGAACGATTAGATATATGTAAAAGATTCTTAGTTTCATGGAATAACTATACTAACTGTTACGTGAAGACGCCAAGTCAATATTAGGTTTTCTTCATAATATATATCTAGATAAGATAAGATAAGATAAAAAGTCTTTATTGCACACTTTAACAGGATTGATTACATCAAAATTTTAGGTTAAAATATGCACAAAGGCGGCCTTATCACTGAAAGTGATCTCTTCCAGGCAACCAATCTTAGGATAAGATACATCTAAAAGTAAGGGCATAATGTGGTGCAAAGTGACGTGAATAAACTTAATTAAATATATATATAAATATAAATATATGTATATATAAATATAAAAAACCTATACATACAATGCATATCATACTTATATAATATAGATACATATCCATATATATAATATACATATAAACATTAAATATATATTAAATATATATACAAGTAGGAAAAAATAAATAAAATAAATGATAATAATACATGTAGGCATACATAAACTACTTCCGAAGATAATAATGCTTAGCTTTATGCTTGAAGATATTTATCGAAGTCGATTGTCTCACTTCTCGTGGTAACGCATTCCATAATTTAACCGCTTCTACAGTAAAAGATTTACTGTAGCAGTGAGTGCGGCACAGCGGGATCTCGAGCACGTTATCACTTTTCGAGCGGAGACTGAAAGGAATACAGGAGTTGGAGCCAAGGAAGGAAAAGCGTCTAGCTCGTCTAGTATCTAGCATCTAACTATCCCTAAGTATAATAGATCTCAATAATTTAATCATTAACAATTATACAATAAAATAGGCATTTTTTTTTAATTATTTTCTCTTGTCACAAAATTCACTAAGCATATTAAAAATATGTTTCAAAGAAGGAAAAGTACTCAAATGCCTGTCGTGGCACAGGGACCTCTCGAATTCGACGGTAAAGTGGGAAATGGAAATGTCTTAATGCGAACGGGGTGTCAAAGACTAGGTTCCCAGATTCTCTCTGCCTACCTTACTACGTGCGGGATACAGCGTGAATTCAAAAAAAGTACGTTATCATTTATACGAAAATCAATTTATATCGAAATTTAACAGTACCAAACAAAAATATCATTCTTCTATTATTATACAGTCATGCACCCTCTCTGTTTAAAACCTTATAGTCGCCATGAAACATCGCCGTTGATTAATTCTCTAAGAACAAAACTCCTAAATGTACTGAAAACACGATCTGCGCTAATTACGACGGTATTGAGTGACGGTATTCCCTCTGAGCCTAGCTTTGGCGTAATTGCGTGTCTTTGTTGGATAGTCGATAAATAATTTAAGTTATTGAGTTATCATTTTTGTTTTTGGCTGGGAAGAAATTATATTTTTTGTGAAAAAAAGCAATTTTACGCTTTAATATGACTCGTGTTATGTTAGTAGGGAAAACTAGGTTCCCTCTGTCTACCCTACATATGCGAGGATACAGCGTGAAACTAAAAAAGCATTGACGCAACTATGGTAATTCGATTAAAATAAACCCATTCATGTGAATTTAAAACATTTTTAAAGTTTGACTACCTTGCTAAAAATAAAACGTGGTCGATTCTGGCAACCAAGCTTGAGAACAATTAATAGAGCCTACCCAATGCTAAGACCCTAGGTAGTCGCATAAACTTTCAATAATAATAATATATATCCTAAAATAAATAAAACACAATTTTTTCAATAATTTTTATTGAAAAATTCATTCAAAATACATCATCACAAAATGCCCCAAATGTCTCAAACAAACCTCACACATAACAGTAATATTCCTATAAATATTTACATAATAAACTCTCAAAATACGAAATCAAGTACAACAACTTTACTAACGTCAAAATTGTAAGAATAGAACAATTTGTTTACATAAAAAACTAGTTATAAATGGCCATTGTTGAAATAAAAAATTATAATTTGCACTGCCGAAGGGAGATTTTTTGCTTGTCACAGGCTAAAATTAGGCATACGTACATATTTAGCGTTTATATCAGTATGTCGGTATGGAAGTAGAGGATCTTTCTACTCTGTGGCACGGATGAACCACGTCTGCTTATAGTTGAATGGGGACAAGCGTGACGAAATTCTGTGGGGTAGTGATGCAACCCTTCTATACTTACCGTGTAGGGATGCTGTGTAGTGTTGAAATAGTCTTGATAGTTTAGAAATTATCTAAAATTAATTTTCTTCTAGATTTTAATGCAATCTTTTTTGATATTTTTCATGTTTTGGCGAGTGATAAAGAAGTTAAAATAGAAAGTTGGATCCATTAAATCCTATTGTTTAGTTTTATCCCCCATCCCGCATATAGCAGAGTAGGCAGAAGGAACCTAGTGTTAAGACACTATGTTACCCGCTTTCGACCCAATGTTTAGAGATATAAGAGTCGGACAGAAAGTAGTTATTTGCTGCCGAGTCCTGATTTTTTAATAACCTTTGTAAAAAGTCAATATATTCAATAAGTTTGTACTGATAATGGGTTTGAACTCATACATATTACCAATTTAAAAAAAAAACCAAAACATCAACATCTCTCGCTCCAACTACACCCAACCCCACGTGGAAGCGTGAAATTCATACAATAAATGCCTTTGTATTGCGGCGGCTGTTGACTTTTGCGCGAAACCGCTAAACAATGCTTTATACTTGCACAAGTTACATTCTACCTTTTATTTTTACCCTTATCTCTCCACAGCATATCTTATTTGCTGATTGTAAACAAAATAACGTTAGTTAAATTAGAAAAATTGGGCATCACGGCAGTAGATATCGTATCGGTAGGTGCAAAAATGGAAAAGAAAATATTTCATTTCCTCGAGTGGGAATCACCACCTACAACCTGTCGTGTTTACAGTACACGCTTGTGCCCCTGCGCCACGACTGGCCTTAACTTTAGATTTTCTCTGATTTATGTATGTGTAGAAGTAATAAAAAAATAAATTATACGATTTATTCTCATTTTATCGTGTTTATCGTAACAAGCATAATACATCATTTTTCCATACTTATATTATATTTTTAAAAATTTACTCTGTCCACCTTTCTATCTGTCTGTGACCCAATCACGGCCAAACCACTGATCCAATTGACATAGATATTTGAGGATCTTGGAATGAACATAAGGTACTTTTTTCTCATATTCGTAATATACCAATATATTAAAATACCTTTCAATTTGATATACAATTTATTCTGCCATGTGAATTACAAACGTTGCTAAGCGACATGGAATTTCGTTGTTGTAAGAAAAGGTCGCCCAAAATAGAATTCCTGAAACCATACATGGTGTGCGCTGACTTAACGTTAAAAAAATATTTTACAAAAATAACGTCCTTTAAAAAATCTATAAAAACATCCGCGATGAAGATCATTATATAATAATTCTTATGTATGTTCTTGTATATTACTATGTCCTACGTTCTTTATTTCATTATGTCCTAACTTGCCAATTTTACTTTGTAGTGTTGTACTGTATTTATGTGATAAACTTATAAATAAATAAACTCTTGCTTACCAACCAAAATACCAACAACCAAACTAAACCAAAATACCAACAACTACATAAGTATTTTTTTTTTTCAGTTTCATGCTGTATTCCGCACACAGCAGGGTAGACAAGAGGGAACCTAGTGTTAAGATACTCCGTTCCCCACTTTCTGCCGAATTCTGGAGGAATTGCGTGTAGAGTGGCAGAACTCAACGCCGCGCTTTACCTTGACACCAGAGCGAAGAAATGGAAATATAAATTTAAATAAATATTTCATCTTCACGAGTGGGGATCGAACCCACAATCAGTCGATTTTACAGTCACACTTGGTGTCGCTTCGCCACGACTGGCCACTATAAGTATATAAAAGTGTATATTAAATTTTCTTCCAAACAAGAAAAAAACACAAGCTGTCGTATCACAGCAGTACAGTGTCTGCGAATAAGCGCTGCGATTGTAAGTCCGATTTCCATTCGGGGGAAAGAATTATTTTAATTTTCTCGCAACGTGAGAACGTTAAGTGCAACGTTGAGTTTCGCCAGTCAATCGGGAAAGAGTGGAAGTGGAGAACGGAGTGTTTTAATATTAAAATATAATATAATATATTATATTTATAAGAAAAATAAATAAATAGATATATATATATTTAAGTAAAGGTATAACTTTAAAATGAGCAAATGTCATATTCCTTTGTGCCTACAACGCTTCGTCAGCGGAACGAGGAGCTCGAGTGACGTTTTTGAAAATCGCTCGCCTGGCATCATAGCATCCTACATTATATATAAAACCGTCCACTGTAAAATGAACTTTAAGTAGAAGTAAATAAGAGTTATATCACAGGTCTGGATATGTTGGTTGTGTAGTGAAGTTTGCACACTTGACGGCGTGTGTCGTGACACCGGGTTTCATCGAATCAGTGGGTGGGTTCTTCTGATGGCATTCAGATGGATAATATAAATACAGTGGAAACGGTATGAGTTTGTTAAATAAAAGTTAAAAAACTTTTATTAGGAAACGTATACGAACTTGAACGTAGCGGGATTTTAAAAACGAAAATTTCTGAAGATCATCCAAGATGGTCCAGTATCCACGAGGCTCGGATTCAAATCGCTTTACGTTTCATTTTTTTTACAGTTTTCTAAAAAAGGAATTCTTCTTTCTCTCTTCTTCTTAAGGAGATAGTCATGGCTTCAATTCGCTTTCAATGGAGTTCTACGTAAATTAGTAGCCTATAACTGCCTTCTTCACTTTATGTTTATTATAAATATGGCAACAGTTGGGCAGTGGGACAGTGTCTTAATTTAAATACTTATCTTACCACCGACAACCCTCTCTCAAGAAGAGACGTAGTGCTTGCTGTTTCCTAGGGGCAGAGCACCACCGGCTTTCCTAGCTTTCTTTACAGTTAGTAGAGCAAAACCGACATTAAACTGATTTCTGTAAAGAAAACTCTTAATCTAGCATCATCGACGTAACACTTATTTTTTGACATAAATATTCCTTGTAGTGATTGAAATGGAAAATTTAAATCTTCAACTTCAATCAATCATTAATGTCGAAATTAGAGCATATATGTACCATTTATATTTATTTTAAATAAATGTTATTCTGTAATTTTGTTTTATTTTGTAAACAAAATATCTTAGTTAATTCGGTTTCTTGTTACAATAAAAATAAAGAGTTAAATAAAAATCTAACAAGCCCTAAAGAAATACTATTTCGACTCTAACATTTGTTCCCAATAGCCGGCGATCAATTTTACAAACGAAATTGACATTTTTGATATATTTCGCGCGAATTAAGATGAATTATTAAACCAACTACATATAATTTTGATCCACGATACGTCCCCTTTGTTGGAACTTACCTACGAAATCCAACCTAAAAATAGACTTTAAGATAATTATCTTAAAGTTGAGTTTTCAATAGTAAATTCCTATTTGAAAATATTGTTTAAAGGTAGGGAAGCTTGGTGGTGCCATATGTGGTCAATTTCCAGTTCTCGTCTCGCCGAATTACTTCTAATCCTAGCCATTATGTCAACAAGTTTTATATAAATTTAACGAGATTAGCACGTTACGTTTAGGGGAACGTATAGTTTGTATTGATTGGATGGTTTAAATATTGCTAAGTTAACTTTATAGTAATGAGAAATGATTCTAGATTTGTCGTTTGAAGAATTGAATAAATAAATCAGTTTCACGCTGTATCCCGCACACTGTAGTGTAGGCAGAGAGAACCTAGTGTTAAGACACTCCGTTCCCCACTTTCTGCGGAATTCTGGAAGCATTATGAGTGGCAGAACTCACCGCCGCGCTTGTCCTCGACATCAAAGCGAAGAAATGGAAATATAAATTTAAGTAAATATTTCATTTCCTCGAGTGGGGATCGAATCCACAACCAGTCGGTTTTACAGTCACACTTTGTGCCCCTGCGCCACGACTGGCCTCAAAACGACGAAGAATTGAAAGATAAAATAAAAAGATATGCAACATAAAAAATACAAAACAGCTTCAAGGTTTTATCCCATATTGGGGATAATCTACTCTACACATAATCGGAAAAGATGAGCAAAAATGGAGAACAAGATACAGGGTACCTTAAAAATGGGTTCCAACTGCCTACCCCTGCTACATGCGGGATAAAGCGTGAAATTAAAAAAATATATATTATCCTAATCAAGTTCTGGAACCAAGCATATAGGTAACACAATATCGTACGGTTAGTTAATTCTTAATCAAAATAGGTACAGCTAATCCAATATGCCGCGCACCCTATCTAATTGCATCGTTGACAATGCAAGGGTTAGAGTATTGACAGTCCCTTCTGTTTGCGGTTATTGTTTTCTTGATTCCACACCGACACTTATTAATAAAGCTTTGTAGCACAGATAATATATACGCATAGAGATTGTGAAATTCTTATATACATATCCATTTTTTCATAACATACGCGTTGTGACGAAAATTTTTATTCCTGTGAACAATGAGATGTAAAATTTTGCCTTTCCTGTTTGCCCCGAAATTTTGGAAAATAAACAAAACATTTGTCACTACTTAAACCTACACTTGGGCCCCTTAAGTCTACTCTTTGGTCGCAAGTCCCAGGCACTTCTCCGAGTTCCTTACCCTGCAATCTCACTCATACACCCACTCGGTGATAATTAACACAAAATAAATCAAATATTATATGACTTTATACATATAATGCTGTTATTTGTAATAATCTGACCTGACCATAAGAATTGCGTTTAAATAAGTCCATCTTTACGCCACTACGATATCTGGGTAGTCTTAGTTGTATTTATTTGAAAGTTTCAAAAAATAATATTGAATAAAATTCAGGGCATATCTTAAAATACAATAAATATACGTAAGTAATGAAAAATAATGTTAAAATTCAACAATAAATAAAGCACTTTCAAAAAAAAATTACCTTTAAATCGAATTGTCAATTATTATTTTCTATCCACCTTTCGTACTTTTACTTGGAGCTTATTCGAAATATGATTTAAAATAAAACATAACACCATAATTTTATTCCTAGTGGAGTAATGAATTATTTTTCA